>KQ999052.1:3508-23793 GCA_001598015.1 Dorcoceras hygrometricum
ACTGGTTCTTGCAGGCACTATCAGTGATACCTAGGGGATCATGGGCGGTGTTGCTAGACGCTTTACCATGATCCGTTGGGCAGGTCCGGAATTGTGATTCCGGAGCCACAATGGTTGTGGGCCCACGGCTAGCTGTATCCCTGAACCATTGAGGGTCACACAAGTACTCGATTCGAGATTCCCGCACGGATACTCAGCTCAATGTGTTGAGCACGAGAAGAGTATTTCGGGAAGTGCGACTTCCTAAAAGTCAACAGGGGTCAAACCGGGGTTTCCCGCTGTTGAGGGGCAAAACGGTCATTTTGCAATTTAGGGTTATATGATCTGAAAAAAAATTTTTCACATCATAACATTCAGTTTTTGAAACTGAGTCGATCGGTCCGATCTGATCGGCGATCGGAGTTACGGTGAAGTCGCAGCAATGGATATCGTCGTTTGGACCCGGGCCCGAGGGGCCGGTCCAAGTCCTTTGTTAGTCTATTTAATTAGACTTAATAGACTTCATAATCACTCTACACTCAACTCTCAACCCTAACCCTAAAACCAGCCGCCTCCCTCCTCTCAACTCACGCCGCCGCCGCCGCCGCCGCCGCCGACGATCTTCGCCGGAAATTGTTCCGGCCTAGTTTTTCGAGGAGTATTCGTTCGTGCTGATCTCGTCAGCGCTTCTAGTGCAGCCTGACGAAGGAGTCTCGGATATGGTCGTGGACCGGATTGGCGTAAACTACCGCAATCTACCGAGAAGAGCCGGATTCTTGTAATACCGGTTGGAGCCAGGCACAAGTGCCAGCAAGGTAATCCGCTTAAACATCCTATGAATGTCGTAGTTTGTTTTGAATTTTTCGTATTGATCGTCTCCCGGTTTTCATTATATTGTTCTTCCGCTGCCTAGCCGGGGGCGGATCCGGAACATCCAACATATGTCTGCTACGGTGCGCTTCCCGAAGGATTTCCTCCTTCAAATCAATCAAATTGGGCACAACCAACCTGCCTCGGAAACACAAACAACCATCGGAAGAGACAGAATAATCCTCATGTTCGCCAGCCCTGACCTTCAACTTCAACTCGTGGATAGACGGATCAGTCCTCTGAGCTGCTCGAATAGTCGAAACAATCTGTGGCTCCACTTGGAAAGATGAAACCACAACGCAATCCTCAGCCGGGTAAAATCTCCAACCCATAGTGTTAAGATGCTCCTTATCCTTAGAGATGTACAACGACGCAAGCATCTCACTAGCCTTCCTACTCAAAGCATCGGCCACTACGTTCGACTTCCCAGGCTGGTACTTGATCTCACAATCAAAGTCCTTTAGCAGCTCCATCCACTGGTGTTGCCTCATGTTCAAATCAGGCTGCGAAAACAGATACTGCAAACTCTTGTGGTCGGAGTACACCACAAACTGCTCGCCATACAGGTAGTGACGCCAGATATTTAACGCAAAGACCACCGCTGCTAACTCCAAATCATGGACTGGATAACGAGTCTCATGCGGTTTCAGCTGCCGCGATGCATACGCAATGACTCGACCATTCTGCATCAAAACACAACCCAATCCATTAAGCGAAGCGTCAGAGCAAACAACAAATCCACCTGTTACGGACGTCAGAGCCAACACAGGCACAGTAGTTAGTTTCTCTTTAAGCAGTTGAAAGGCATTCTCGCACTGCTCAGTCCAAACAAAACGCTTGTCCTTCTGAGTCAATTGAGTCATCGGCTTTGCTATACTAGAAAATCCCTCAAAATATTTGACGGTAATAGCCAGTAAGACCCAAGAAACTGTGAATCTCGGAAACATTCCTGGGACGCTCCCAGTTCAGAACAGCATCAACCTTACTGGGATCCACAGAAATCCCCTCGGCTGAAATCACATGTCCCAATAATACGACGCGATCCAATCAGAACTCTGTTAGAGTAGATGCCCAACTAGCCAACTTGTGGCATGTGGGTTTTTATTTACTCTTGTGTACAACAATCTTTATATATGATATTCGCATTTCTTTATGGCATTCTTTATTTTCATTATGTTATATAATGTTAACAATTGTGTTGGGTAAAGACCTAGAATGCACCATAGTGTATGTTAGATGTGATAGTGGATATGATGGCTATCATGAAACACATCTAATAGTCACTGTGCATTCTGAATACGTTCCTAGTCGATTGGGCGGTCAAAATGAGGATAAGGCCGCCCGAGCTTGAGACTAGCATCTGCGATGTGAAGTACCATGTTTCATTGGTAGGGAACATTGTGATGTTCTGAGCATGCAGATGGATAGTGACCTGGTGATCTATCGAACTACCCTCGTTCGGACTTTCCAAGTGGTTACCATTTGTTGAGTGGATAAGTCCGAGGTCTTGGTTGTACTGATTAGTCCTCACTACTCGAAACGTCATTGAAACTCTACATGATAGGCGCCTCACTTTGACCCGTTTTCCGACTCACTTGGGGTCATTAGGCGGCGGGATTGGGTGAGGTCCCGATGCATGTAGGATTCGATGCTTCGTTGTCGAGGATTCACCGCTCGCCTTCATGCGTGGATATCCTATGCTATCTGAGGGGATAATAGTGTATAAATCTCTGGCCAGAGTACTGGATGTGTTTTAGGTAAATGGGTTTGCCTAGTAACACTCGTGATATCACTATTTTATCTCCAAGATGTATGCATAGTTATCGGATCTCTAGCGACTCTCGATTTACCAATGGTCGTTGATCTGATCGGGATATATGTGTTGAAAGGACCGTACTGTACGCTAACCACGACCAACTGGTTCTTGCAGGCACTATCAGTGATACCTAGGGGATCATGGGGCGATGTTGCTAGGCGTTTTACCATGGTCCGTTGGGCAAGTCCGAAATTGTGATTTCGGAGCCACAATGGTTGTGGGCCCACGGCTAGCTGTATCCCTGAACCATTGAGGGTCACACAAGTACTGGATTCATGATTCCCGCACGGAAACTGAGCTCAACGTGTTGAGCGTAGGAAGAGTATTTTAGGGAGTGCGACTTCCTAAAAGTCAACAGGGGTCAAATTGCGATTTCCCAAAGTTGAGGGGCTAAACTGTAATTTTGGACTAGGATATCTGAAAAATTGTTTTTCAAATCATAATATTCAGTTTTGGAAACTGAGTCGATCGGTCCGATCTGATCGTCGATCGGAGTTATGATGAAACCGTGGTGATTTAATTGAACCGGATGTTCATATGGACTTGGGCCTGACCCAACTCCAGATGGGCCGGACCAAGCCCACTACAAGTCTATTAATTAAAGACTTAGGGCATTAATCAACACACTTGATCACACACAAACCCTAGCCTCCTAGTTGGCCGCCGCCCCCTCCCTCTCCACAACACCTCACGGCCGCAGCCCTTGCGCCGCCGCGTCGTGCCGCCTGCCGCCGCTTGCCGTGATCGGACTTGTTCCGATCACCTTGTTGAGGAGCTTCCGTCCGTGGTAAATTCGTCAGCTCTTCTAGTGCAGACTGACGAAGGAGCCGTGCATCCAGTCGTGGACCTGATTAGACGATCTACCGTCGCCTACCTTTTGAAGTGCCGGTTTCCTTGTGAAACTGGTCGGAGCCAGGCGCCTAGACGCCAGCAAGGTAACGATTCAAACATCCTATGCATGGATTATAGAATTGTTTTGATGTATTGAACGTTTCTCGGGGCAAAACTTTTAAACTTCCGCTATGCCCCCGGGAACCGGGATCCGGATCCGCCATTGTCGCCAACAAACTCACACTTGGAAAACTTTGCATACAACTGTTGGTCTCTCAGCGTCTGAAGACAATACGCAAATGCTCCTTGTGCTCCAAAGGAGTCTTCAAATAGACTAAGATGTCGTCGATGAACACGATCACAAACTGATCGATAAACTCGTTGAAAACTCGGTTCATCAAATCCATAAAGACTGCAGGGGCATTAGTCAATCCAAACGGAATCACCAGAAACTCAAAATGCCCGTACCTGGTACGAAAAGCAGTATTCGCGACATCTTGTTCTCTCACACTCAGCTGATGTACCCTGAACGAAGATCAATCTTCGAATACATCGCAGAACCTTGCAACTGATCAAACAGATCATCGATTCTTGGCAACGGGTACTTGTTCTTGACAGTGGCTTTATTCAACTGGCAAAAATCAATGCACATCCGCATTGAGCCATCCTTCTTCTTCACAAACAGTATGGGAGCTCCCCATGGGGACATACTAGGTCGGATAAAACCTTTCTCCAGCAAATCATCTAACTGCACCTTGAGTTCTCTCAACTCCGCAGGCACCAGACGATAAGGAGCACGCGAAATCGAAGCTGTGCCAGGCACCAGCTCTATGCTAGTCAATACCATGGGGACATACTAGGTCGGATAAAACCTTTCTCCAGCAAATCATCTAACTGCACCTTGAGTTCTCTCAACTCCGCAGGCACCAGACGATAAGGAGCACGCGAAATCGAAGCTGTGCCAGGCACCAGCTCTATGCTAGTCAATCTCCCGCCTCGAAGGAAAACCAGGAATCTCCTCCGGAAACACATCTGGGAAATGTCACACCACGGGAAAATCACTGAGCTGAACACGGGAAGAAGAAGACGCATCCAAAGCGTAGATCATAAGCCAGCATTCCCCAAAGACAACAAGCTGAACATCTCCATCGCTGAAACCAACGGGATCTTCGATCTAGAATCCTGGCCGTATAAGTCCCACTTCTCGCCAGACGAAGGCCTAAAATGAACGATACCATGGAAACAGTCCACAGAGGCCCTATAGTTGAACAACACATCCATCCCAACTATGCAATCGATATCCCAAAGCATCAAACGGATCAAGTTCTCTAACAGGACATGCTCACCAAACCGCAACACACCATCCAACAAAACCTCCTGGGAGGACAGGCTCACACCACCAGGGGTAGAAACAGAAACGGCATCGCGCAAAGGGATGGTACACAGACCATGCTAAAAAATAAACGAATCAGAAATAAACGAATGCGATGCACCAGTGTCAAACAACACACGAGCAGGAAAGTCAAAGACAAGACATGTACCTCCAATCACCCGGCTCGGCGTCTCCTCGGCCTGCTCCCTCGTAATGGCGTTAACCTGAGCATGCTGGGGTCCAGGGAAGAAAGGCTGAGATGATTGTCTGAACCGCGATGGACCAGGCTGTTGAAAAGGCCTAAACTGAGTCTCACCTAATCGAGGCTGCGGAAACTGAGGGGAAAGACCCCTAGACTGACCTCCACGACCCTGAGGCTGGGCCGCGGTCTTCTGTGATCCAGCTGACGGACACACTCTCGCAAAATGCCCGTACTGACCACAAAGGTTGCAGAAACCCTGCACACCTACACACTGAGTGGAAGGATGCTTTCCACCGTAAAAGCCGCAAAACTCAGTCTGAGATCCACTGCTACTCGAACTGCCTGAACCAGAAGAGCCAGAACCCGACTTCTTCTTGAACTACTGACCTCGGGGTCGAAACCTCTGACGGCCAGATTGCTGCACCACCTGTGGCTACTGCTGCTGGGGCTGATAGACTGACTGGGAGGACTGAGAAGACTGTGCTCCCTGAGTAGCAGGACGACCACCCGGTGCTGCCTGCTGCCTACGAGCACGACGATTATGCAAACCTTCCTCAATGTCGATGGCACTATCCACAGCCTCAGCGTAAGTCTTGGGCTTACTAGTCAAAACCATCTGATACAACTCTTCATTCAAGCCCTCAAGAAATCGAGTCCGCTTAGCCCTCTCCCGGCCAGAAACATGGGGAACGTACGCCAGCAAAGAAGAGAACTTCCTAGCATACTCCCAAACAGTCATGGAACCCTGCTCCAGATGGTCGAACTCCCGCTCCCGGGCATTCACATAAGACTCGGGCACATACTCCTGTCGGAAGGTCTCGTAGAAACTGTCCCAAGATATCCCAACACCGGTCTCCAACAAGGTACTCGAAGCGCCTTGCCACCAGCTCTCTGCTGCCTTCCTAAGCAAGAGGGTCGCTAAACTCAGTCGAAGATCATCATCATACTGCACCCGATCAAAAAGACCAATGATGTTACGGAGCCACGAGTCCGCATCCTCACTGGACTCATCACCATTAAATACTGGAGGGTTCATCCACTGAAACCATGCTATAACAACATCCATCCGCTCCACCGGGGGAGCAAGTCACCAACTTCCTCCTCCTCCTCATGCCTACTACGAGAACGGCTAGGAGCGCTACGCCAATCCTCATTCTGTCCTACGGAATCCTCAAACTGCCCCCTACCTCTACCACGACGTCTGGGCGGCATCTACAAAAACACTCAACATGATCAAGCAAAACAGAACAGATACATCATATAACACAGAAATATGCAGCACGTAGTCACATAGTCAAGCACATGTAACACACAACACTGTGCCTAGACTCGAGTGTGATCAAAGAAAGTGAGCTTATCCCAAAAATGTCAGGCCTCGTGCTCTAAACAGAGTAAAACCACCAAAACACATGCAGAAGCTATCAAAAAGCGGGTAAAATTTTCGCTTTTGGCTTGAAGAGTTTAAAACGATATAATTTAAAATAGCACGATACTCAAAATAGAATCCCAGTTTACGAAAATCACCACAACAATAACAGTATAGCATAAAACAAGTATCAGACTCCAACAATCAAATACACCAGATATGATAACTCGAGTACAGTATAGCATAAAACAAGTCTTCAGATAACTCGATGTGTCTTTCTGTCGATAGATAACTCTTCTCTTCAACAGTGCTTCTTGAACTGCATGATCTGTTTGCCAATCTCAAAGCCTACGAGTTCAAGCTGGAGACCAGATCTGAGGCAGGACCATCTACCTCTCAACCAATCAAAGATCTTGCAGCTACGACATCTGAACAATGCTCACCAAGCAAATCTGCCGAACAACTGAGCAACGACGCCATGTCCCTCTTCGTCAAGAATTTTGGGAAATTCATGAGAAAATCCTATAACCTTTCTTTTAATTATAAAATATCTGAAAAAATATCTACTGATATGAATTGTTATAATTGTGGTCGTCCAGGGAACTTCGCAGCAGACTGTAACAGGCCAAGGAGGACAGATCTAAGAGAGATGAGAAGAAGATGACAGATCCAAAGAAAGATCCAAATAGAGAAGGATGAGGACCAGATCTGAGAAGCAGCCCAACCGAAATAATGATAGAAAAGTACTTGTTGCTGAGGAAAGTAACAAGAACTGGGCGGATTCAGATTCAGATTCTACATCAAACAGCTCCTCATCCAGTGACAGTGAGCCAGAAGAATTCCACTGCTTGATGGCAAATCAGACCACTACGGAAGATGAGGTATTCGATTTTTATACTTCTGCATTTACACGAGAGGACCTGATCAACTCACTAAATGAAATGGTCCATGAGTCCGGAAGTTATCTCAAACATTTGAGGATATCAAAGCTGAAAACAATGGTCTGAAAAATAGTTCAGTTGAATCAAGCACTGCTCAGCTTGAGGATACCGACAGTTTAAAGACTGAGTTGAGTAAGCTGATGATTGAGAATGATCTCTTGAGAAATAGGTCTTGTGAGCTCAAATCTGAAAACGAAAGGTTAAATGAAGTGATGAGATCCTGGACCAAGTCTTCTGTTTCCTTGAGCAAGCTGTATGAGACTCAAAAGCCACTAAACGACAAATCTGGCTTAGGTTTCATCATTGGAGAAAGAAGCTCTGAGGGAACGAGTACTCAATCAGATCTGGCATATGACAAGTTCAAAAAGATTAATTTGTCAAGCCAGTGTGATACACAATGCTTATGAGTCGGTAAAGTATGATGACCAGACCTCTGGGCAACTGAACCAAAAAGGCAAAGCTAGTATCGGATATATCAGACCTGAGAACTCCAAGCCAAACCGGATAAAGAACAGACTTGAGAAAGATAAGGTGAAAGCTGGTTCTAAGTCGTCTGTTCCCAACCAGTCCAGGCGTGGTTCTAAGAAGGTCAAATCTGTGTGGGTAAAGGTTAAGCCCCCCAACGAGATCTGAATGGTCCATATACTAAGCCAAAACTCAACAGATCTCACAACATTTCTGCACGTACCCTTATGGACACACATACTGGGAAGATTGTTAAACTAATTCAAGTATGGTTCCCGAAAGGGGTAATCCGATCTGGACCCAAGTAAAATTGGTTACCAAAATCTGCTTTCGTGATTACAGGTCAACAGATACAAAGCTGCAGATGAATCTATTATTTGGTATCTGTACAGATGTGCGAGGCACATGACGGGTAATCCAAAGCTGCTGTCAGATGTGATACAACACAAAGGAGCCAAAATTTTTTTTGGTGATAACTCTCATGGTAACACTGTGGGTAAGGGTAATCTTACCCATGGTAACATTTCCATATCTGATATTCTTGTTGTTGAAAATTTGTGCTATAATTTAATTAGTATAAGTCAGCTGTGTGACAATGGTTATACAGTTAACTTTGAAAAGCACACATGCACAGTTCAGAGTCCGGATGGTCTGACTCTATTGGTAGGCAAAAGATCGGGGAATACCTACATTGTCAATTGGTCAGAGCAGATGGGATCTGAACAGATTTGCCTAGCAGCTGACTCTTCCAAGAGCTGGCTGTGGCACCAAATAATGAATCATCTGAACTTTAAAACACTTGCTAAATTGAGTAAGCTTGATTTGGTTTCTGGTATGCCCAAAATCAATTTTTCAAAAGACAAGATTTGTGCAGCATGTCAGCTGGGTAAACAGATTAGATCTACTTTCAAAAAGAAAAGCGGTCAACGTTATTCCCGAAGCTTAGAGCTTTTACATATGGATCTTTTTGGTCCTATACCCGTAACTAGCTTAGGGAGAACAAATTACACCCTAGTTGTTGTTGATGATTTTACAAAATTTACGTAGATGTTGTTTTTAAATCTGAAACCTCCGACCAGCTGATTAAGCTTTTGAAACGTTTGCAAAATGACAAATATTGTACTGTCAACAGGATAAGATCTGATAGAGGAACTGAGTTTTTAAATTATAAGATATCCTCTTATCTGGAAGACATTGGAATAAAGCATGAGCTTTCAGCAGCTAGAACTCCTCAGCAGAACGGGCTAGCTGAGAGGAGAAACCGAACTTTAAAAGAAGCTGCTCGATCCATGATTGCTTATTCTGGTATTTCACAAAAATTCTGGGCAGAAGCAGTTAACACAGCTTGCTACACTCAGAACAAATCTATGATTAACAAGACTCATGGAATTACCCCATATGAGATCTGGAGTGGCAAGAAACCTGACATATCATATTTCAGGGTGTTTGGGTGCAGATGTTTTATTCACAACAATGGTAAAAAGCATCTAACAGCATTCGATGCCAAATCTGATGCAGGTTTATTCCTCAGATACTCAGCTTTGAGCAAGGCTTATAGAGTGTTCAACAACAGGAGCTTGACAGTTGAAGAATTAGCTCATGTGGTGTTCGACGAAACCAGTTTCCGCTCCAACTCAGCTGCAAGCTTACATGAGATTAATCAAGCAAAATACACGAAAGAACTTCTGAAGAAATTTGGCATGGACAACTGCTCAGCAGCTGCGACCCCAATGAGTGCTTCTATCAAGTTAGATAAAGATGAAGCTGGAATTGCCATATAGGTATCTTTGTATCGTGGTATAATTGGCTCTTTGATTTACACTGCTAGTAGACTATAAATCATGTTTGATGACTGTATGTGTGCTATATTTCAAGCAGAGCCTAAACAGTCGCATTACATAGCTGTAAAGCGGATTTTAAAATATTTAAAAGGAACTTCCAATGTGGGTCTTTGGTATCCAAAAGACTCCAGCTTTCAACTAATCGGTTATAGTGATGCATATTACGTAGGATGCAGGATTGACCGGCGGAGCACAAGTGGGACTTGTCGATTCTAAGGAGATCGATTGATTTCCTGGTTCAGTAAGAAGTAGACCTCAATTGCAACGTCCACAGCTGAAGCAGAGTATCTAGCGGTTGGAAGCTGTTGTGCTCAGATCCTATGGATTCAACACCAGCTTAAGGACTACGGCGTTGATGCTTCTGAAGCACCTATTCTCTGTGACAACACCAATGCCATCGCAATCACCCAGAATCCTGTGCTGCACTCTAGAACAAAGCATATCGACATCAGGCGTCATTTCATAAGAGATCACGTGCTCAAGAAGGACGTCCGGCTAGAATATGTGCCAACAGATCAGCAAGTTGCTGATATCTTCACGAAACCCCTATCGGACGCTAAGTTTTCGTATTTTCGAAATATCTTGGTCTCTTAGAACTGCCTTGATTTGTCTCTGTGCTAACAATTGCAGGTTGAACAGCTTTCATTTACTTCAGATCTGAGTCTACTGTTCAGGGGGAACAGCGTGGATTTTCAGATTTGGTAGACTTTCAGACTTGGGAGAACCTCAGCTTTAGGGGGAACATCATATCTGGGTTAATAAGTGGTGAGTCAGCTGAATACGTGTGATCTGAATTTATTCAAATCTCATGTATATACAGCTGATGCTTATAAGAGAACAGATCTGGTAGTACCCCAACTGACATATCAAAACAGATCTAAGGTTGTGACGTAATGATAAAATGGCGCTTGTTTTCACTTTTTACCCTTTGTGGTTAAAATTCAAAATGATTTCGAAAATCTTTTCAAAATCTGATCGCGCCATTGGATGATTGACACGTGTGTTTTCATCATGCGAAACGTCACATCAACACAATAAACGCGTACCGTTTCATATTCTCTCTCTTTCACCGTTTCGAATTCACTTACCTTTTATACATCTGTTTATCTTCATTTGCAATTTACCTTGCGAAATATTGCTATCGAACTCTCTTGCTTTCAGTGCTTTTTGGTTGCAGATTATCTTTTCTTTCAGCTCCGTTCAATCATCTATCAGAAATGGCCTCTGATTTGATCAACAACGCCAGTCAAATCTACTTCGACTCAGTTTTCGGGATGGAAGATGAAGGCATGGTTAAGATGTTTAAGGTCCTGGAGTCATCTGGACTCCTTGGGTTTCTAGGATGTTCTCTATGAGGCTGCGTTGGTGGAGTTCTTTCAGAATGCTTCTGTAAGGGATGGCAAAGTTGTCAGTACAGTTCAGGGTAAAGCCGTTGAGATTTCTGAGGAATTGTTTCCTGGAACTTTTGAGTTGCCTACTGAGGGATTGACAGAGATGGCTGATGTTCCAAAAGATCTTGTGTTTGATGCAAGGACTGCATTCTCTTTTGATGGTCAAAAGTTGAAAACGTCTTGCAAAAAGAGGGAAATTAAATTTGAGTTTCGTTTATTGAACGATATTTTGGCTAAGACAGTGATGGTCAAAGCCGGTTCCTTTGATGCTGTGACCCATGAGACAAGAATATCATAGTTGATGTGGATGAGCCAGCGGGAGATGAGCCAGTTGTGAAGAAGGCTGCATCAAAAAGGAGACCAGCTCCTACTGTTGGTGAGTCTGTCGCTAAGAAGAAGAGGACAACTGTTGGGAAAGCAGCTCCCTCAGACAAGAACTTGGCCCTTGTTACTGTGGCTCAAGATGTGGAACCTATCTCCACTGTCCCAGCTGTGACTCCGCGTGCTCCAAGACGCCATGCACCAAAGAGGAAATTGCTATTTCCAACAGGATCTGATGATGAGAAAGAACCAGATGTGGGAGATGCTGTTGAGAAAGAGCGAGAAACCACTATTGTCGATAAAATGGATAATATTATTGGACAGATTATCGTCGAAACAGAGCAGATGAAAACAGATTTGGTGGAACCAGGGATAAAGAGATCTGCTGAGATAGGAATGGAGCACTCGATTGCTGTCAATGATGAGGATGATAATCTTGATGGAGCTGAAAATGAAATTGCTAGGAAAATGGCATCTGCTACCGCACCGGAACAGTTTCTTAAAGAGCCTTTGAGATCTGGGGAGGATACCTACATGTCTGGGTTTAAGCAACCAAGTAGGATAAATGAAACTAAGGAACCAGATGTGGTAGAACCAGTGGTGGTGGATATTACTGAGACGGTGGCTATTGAGATGGAGAGCAGGATCGATGTTCCTGCTCTCACTACCTATCTTGAAGAACCTGTGATCAGGACAGTAGATGATAAGGAGGCTGATAAAGCGAAGGAAATAGAGCCTGTGGCTACAGAGGGAATGAGTTTGGAGAAGTGTACTGACTCTGAGGACACAGAACCCTTGAGCAAGGTTCTGGCGCTTACTGTTAAATCTACGTCTGATGATGAGTCAATACCGATCGATGATCTTTTGGCAATGATTCCTGTGGATATGATGTTGTGACAACGGAGGAGCCAACCAAAATCAGATTCGGACTGGGTATTGAGATCCCATGAGTAAATTATGGAGACTGGTATAAGGGTAGTCTCCCTCAGATTGATGTTACCGATAAGGGGAAGGCGCCCCTTGTCGAAAAGGATGAAATAAAAGGGCATCCGGCCCGAGAATGTTTTCTTTGATTTGTGCTAATATAGAGTTTCTTGTGCAGTTAAGGGAAAAAGTTATTGACGAGATTGTTTTATTCTTTTCTTCGTTCAGTTTACGCCGATTGGCAGCTTTAGGACCATTATCATATATCACTGCTAAGGAGGCACAAATTTTGGCTTGGGCTGAACCTATTCTCTTCAGACCACTGTGCATAGGATTGTACATAGGGAGATGCTATTGCGGAAATTTTTGGAGACTAGGTATAAGAATTTTAAATCCGATCAGCCCACAACAACCATTGATTTATAGATTTTGGAAATGCTTTCAGATGCTCATTTTGTTGCTTTGGAGAAATTAAAGGAGCAGATGAGAGCACATAATCCGGAGTGGCAACGCCCGGTTAGCTCAAGGTTGTTTGAAGGAGCAGAAAGAGATCGTGGAGCAATTATCGCCAGATCCAACACAAACACCAGATCTATCTGCTGGAGTAGACATATGATCAAAACTAATGGATTATGGACACCTATAGAGTGGCCAGATCGGTGGTACTGCATGTGCCGTCCATCCTGTTTTTGCAAGACAAAGTTGGTGTCTCAAAAGGTTTCTGTAAGTATCCTTGCCCCGATCTGTGTGTTTATTGAGCCAGTTCAAGATCTGGGCTTTCCACCGCCTATGGTCAAGACTTGGGGTTGGTTCCGAGTTTGTACAGATATTTTGCTAGTTTAACCTTTTTGGACGTCTACAGCCCGTTGGGTTTATTAATCTTTGTACAGCTATCGTTCCCGTGGGACTGGTTGTGGATAGAACTGGTATTCCAAAGAGAAGTGTAAATGATGGTTTAACCTTTTTGGACGTCTACAGCCCGTTGGGTTTATTAATCTTTGTACAGCTATCGTTCCCGTGGGACTGGTTGTGGATAGAACTGGTATTCCAAAGAGAAGTGTAAATGATGTACAGTACAGCATACAGATGTCGATTCCCTCAGCTTGCCTTCTACAGATTCAGTTACTGCAGATCCCGTTGTAGATACAGTGATAGATTCTACAGTAGCTCTAGATACTTCTAAGCATTCTCCGGATGCAGATTTAGTTTCTCCAAGTTCATATTCAGATTCTCCGATGCGCTTTACTACCGATGATATTCCTCTAGGCGATGAACCAACTGTTGTTCTTCCTCCAGATCTTACATCAGAGTTTGCACAGCTCCGTGCTTCAGTGGATCAGATTTCCCTTGAGCATGTGCAAACCAAAATCCTACTTGGGAGGCTCAAGGCGGAATTTTTTGAAAAGATCTCAATTCTTGAGACTTTACTTCTTACCAGAGCTGATAATCAGGACAGAGCTGCCCGTATTCAAACAGAGATCTTTCGTCAGGAGGTAAAAGATCAAATGTCTAAGGAGTTCGAAGATCAGCTGGCTGTTATTCGTAATGATTTGCTTGAATTCCGTGAGGAAACACAGAAACATTATACTACCCTCCGTGATAACCTTGTTGAACTCATAGCCTTCTTCAATAGGGGCCGTGATGACAAAAAGGGGGAAGTGGGTAGCAGCCAAGGCCAAGGTCCGCAGCCTCCACCTGATGATAGGAACAGACCTGGTAGAGGAGGAGGCAGTAGAAGTGAGCCTACGAAGAAGAGAGGTGGTAGTTCGCAAAGTGGTTCTAGACAGAGAGGATTCAGATACTAGCTATCAGGAGAATGAAGTTGAACAGATTTTATTTTTCAGTTCTTTGTACAAAACTTTTGTACTTTGATTCGTATTGAATATATAGTAGACTTGGAGCAATTTATTTTGTCTCTTTTAAGTCGAAGGCTGCTAAGTTTTGTCATCACCAAAAAGGGGGAAATTGTTAAGATAAAATTTATAAGTTTTGGTGATAACGAAAACAAAGCTAAGAACTGAAATTAAGATGCAGATCTGAGTTTAAGCATTCGCGCTCAAGTGAAGGAAGTATTTCAAATCTGGATGCTATCAGGATAAAGTTATCAGATCAAGAAGAGCTAGACTATTTATCAGGAAATTTCAGATCTCAATATTTGAGGTTGAATAGTTCAGATCAGAGTACTTCAGATTTGAGTATTCGGGTTATTTGGGTAATCAGGTCAAGTATTCAGTTATCGGGTCAAGATTTCAGATTTGAAGGTATCAGATTTTATTCAGAGGCTATGATAATAGATCCGATTATTCAGAAGATTTATTTCAGATCCGACTGAATATTTCAGATCCGAGCAAATCAGATGAGAACAGACTCAGATATGAACAGATTTTATTCAGAGTATTTCAGATGTTAATTCTCAGTATCAGTTTAGATGAGAATCGATCAGATTTGGGTATTCGGGTTATATCAATATAGAGGCTACGCTTCAGATCTTTCAGTAACGAGTATTCAGATCTAGCAGATTCACGATTGTACAAAAAGGGGGACTTATTCGTAAAGATTAAAAGATTTCAGATCTGACAGAGAGCATTACTTTTTTAAAGTACAAAAAGGGGGATATTTTCAGATGTGACGGCTATATGCGTAAAGAGATATATCTTGTAGCTATTCACAAAGGAAAATTTCGAAAAGGAAAAGGGAGCAGTTTTCAGACTTCAGTGCTGCAACAGATGTGAGCTTCGGATTCTTCAGATATTATCAGTTGATTATTTGCGAGAAATCAACGGTCACAATTTAATTGTATAATAGCCTGTTAGACAACTTGATTAAGGAGACAAGATCAGAGCTATTTTGGGTAAAGTTGCGCAGTACGCAGAGTGATTGATACGATGTTTATCCGCTTTGGTATATAAGTCAATTAAGCCCTGACAAGCGCAGATTACCTTTTGCATAGCATTAATGGAGCATTAACTACGGTGATACGATGAAAATATGCAAAGGTATTGGTATCTACTGGCTACATCTATTGACCGTTGAGGTTGAAGAGTATAAATAGTTGAAGATTTCAAATGAAGAAGCTCTCGGTCATTCTCGGTGATTTTACGTACTCTCAACATTCACAATCTCTCTCGCATTCTGGGATTTTCAAACACTCAAGCAAAAATATTTTGAGTCCCAGTGTTTAATCTCGAAGAACATTCCTTTGTTCTTATTAGATAAATCTTCGAGATATCTTCTGGTTTACCATTGTAAATCGAGTTTCATTGTCATAGAAACCAGAAGATCTATAGTACTCAAAATATTGTGTTCATCGTATTGTTCAGATTTGAGTCTGTAACGAACGTGCTTCTTGAAGCAGTTCGAATATTATGTTGGTTGTAACTCAGCAGTGTTATCTGCGTGTATTGTTGAGATTGCTAGGAGTTCACTTGGAGCGAGACTCAATGATTGGGTGTCTACAGTGTCTGTATTCATCAAAGTCTTCTAGTGGAACCTTCCTGCAAAGGAAGAAGGGGAGACGTAGGTTTTGATATCCGAACTTTCATAAACAAATTCTGAACCTTGCACTGCTCGATCGGTTTTTTTCTGCACATATTTATTGTTAATCGAGAGAACCGCTTTAGACTGGGAGTCTCAGATCTTGTAACTCAGATCTGAGTTGAGAGAAGGCTTTTAAAATCGTTTCTAAGGTTTCGAAAAATTATAAATTGAAAGGAGTTCATTCCAACCCCCCCCCCCTTCTGAACTCCTAGGATCATTTTAACCATATTTTCGATTCCATTGATCCTGTTAAGGCAACAACACAATATGCAAAACATAAACATAAACATACTCTACGAAAGCTGTAAATACGTGCTCTATCCATCTCTCAAATATCTCTTCTCCTTAGCTTTGATTTGAGACCATAGGTATCACGAAAGTGCCTGCAAGAACCAATAGGTAATGTGTAGCGCCCCAAAAAAATCCATAGGACCACAAATTTTCATCCTTATAATTCGAGGATCCATTTCTAATTCCAGATTTCAGCTTGTTTGTTTGATTGAAAAGTTGATTTCTTAATTTCCAGATGCGAGACATGGTGCAGGGCTGATCAGCTGTTACTCCAAGCATCAGCTGGGTAATTCTGGAGGTTGAAAGTAAAATGAATTTCGAATGGGAGGATGGCTTTTATTAAAATGGGAGTATCGTTTTAACAAATTAAAATAGTGACAGGGGATTTTTAATAAATTCTGGAGAAGTAGGTGTGGAACACCATGCCTACTCAAGTGTTTTTCCCCTGTTATGAGTCAGACTCCCATACCTATGGTACATTGGACTATAAGTCCAATATTTGCAAGAAATATCTTCATTTTTCATCAAAGAAACCATAGGAAACTCGCTGCGGTGCTTGGAGAGACTTGCTGCTAGACCTGCTGTGTTTTCGTGTATCTCCTGTATTGAGACAAGTAAATCTGATTCTTGCTACGCCATGAAAGCATATGTATTGTTTTTACTTCGTTTTGAAATTCCTTGCCTAAGTTATGTTTAATATCAGCCTTTGCTCATATTTTGATGATATTGAATTGTATGTTTAATGATTGGGTTTACAGTGAGTGTATGTTTGGAACTAAAACGGTATCTTACGGAGTTGATGATGTTGATTTTGAAACACTGAGCATTTCAGATTCCCATTCATGTAAATTGTAATGTTCTTCTTTTCAGCTGGTTTACTGTTCATATCGCATTTCATAGCCATCAGCTGGTTTACTGTTCATATCGCATTTCATATCCATCAGCTGGTTTACTGTTGCTTGCGACTGGTTTTGCTTGCGACTGATTACTGTTGCTTGCGACTGGTTTTGCTTGCGACTGGTTACTGTTGCTTGCGACTGGTTTTGCTTGCGACTGGTTTCTCTTGCGACTGATTCCTTCCCCTAAGTACCTCACTACTGATACACATCCAACGTCTGGTTTTCTTTCAACTGCTGATTGTCCCTATCCAACGACTGGTTGTTCTTGAACCAACGACTAGTTGTTCTACTGTTACTCCGTTGACCCGATAAATCGTGTTGACCACCGTTATGTACCCATCGACCGATCTACTGTTCACATCGACTGGTTTTCTTGCCAACAACTGAATTTATCCCAACAACTGATTACCTATGTCTCAGCTGGATTCTCAGTGAAAAATGATTTTTGAAGGAAGTATGAGTTTTAAAATGAAGCGAACCCCGATGTTAAGATTCGAATTTATCTCAGAAGTTGTTTAAAGGAATAAACGTTCAGACTTTAGGATTTATGGCTAAGATAACAAACGGTCTGTATGGGAAGGGTGAGCAGCAGACGAGAGGGTCGGTTGCCCCTTCATACTGGGTGAAATTTCTCCATATTGTAACTGATATCAGCAGTCATTCGATCGAGTGCAATGGGACCTAAGTAGAGCTTCTGAGCCATAAGTCTAACGAAAATGATAATGCTGGGATTTGAATTTATTTCCAGAACAAAAGTTATGATGAATGATGTTCTATGACTTCTTTTAAAACTGTGATGTCTTATGTTTTACTCCTGCATATTATGCTTTGGTACTCTCAGTTCTGCTTGCTGAGCCCCTAGGCTCACTAGCTTTCTTGGTGCAGGTGAGTCGGCGCCGGAGCAGGTGGGAGGTGGAGTTTGAACCAGTAGCGAAGTGTTAGTGTTTATCGAAGGCCTGCGTTTCCACGATGTTCATTTTGTTTTTGTTGTTTTTGTTGTCTTTGATCTTATTCAAATCTGTATTGAGATCCGTTACAACAAAGATGAATTCAAATAGAGTTCAGTAGTTGTAATATCGCGACTTCGCAATTTGTACTTCGAAATTGTAATGAAATCTGATTTTTTAATTTCTTGGCGCCAACGGTTGTACTTGATTTTATTTGGAGCAAGGCAATACAGCTTGTTCTATTTATTATTCAGCTCTTCTATTTTCCTTTTATTTCCTTTTCTTTGATCCCGTGACTCCCATGGGGATTGGGCGTCACAAACATGGTATCAGAGCATGGTCCAGAGATAAACACACGCACTCCTCGCTGGAACAGATTTCATCGACCATCTCTTCGGGGCAGTGAGTTTTCTTTTATGTTTTAGAGCATGTATTTTCGATTCTTGCATTTTCTTATGTTCTTATGTGGTGGATTATGGGCTATAGATTAAGATGTCCGACCGAGGAAGAGGGAGGAATATCCCAGTAGATGAATCCAGTCCTGATAGTAACGCTAGTATTGCCCAACTTCTAAGGTTGCTGGTAGAACAGCAGGGGAGAGGCAATGGTCAATCCTCCAATAGTAGAGGACCCAGCAATGATGACCCTCAGGAACGATTTAGAAGACAGAAGCCGAGAGAGTTTAGTGGCACAACAGATCCTTTTTTCGCCGAAAGATGGATTAAATCAATGGAATTGATATTTGAATATCTCCAGACACCCGACATAGAAAGATCCAGATGCGCAATTTACATGTTGAGGGATGATGCAATGCTCTGGTGGGAAGGAGCAAAGTTAACCGTAGATGTAACAAATCTCCCATGGGAGGAATTCAAGCGGGTGTTCTTTGAACAGTATTTCACAGAGGATAAGAGATCCGAATTGAAAAGAGAGTTCTTGATGATCAAGGAAGGGGACATGACTGTCCAGGAATATGTTCGAAAGTTCGAACGTGGATGTTATTTTGTACCGTTTATTGGAGCTGATCCTAAGGAGAAATTGCGACATTTTGTCGATGGATTGAAACCAGCGCTCAGGCATGATGTGAGACTGGTAGAACCAAAGGATTATCGAGGAGCGGTGGACAAGGCCCTAAGAGCTGATCAAGATTGGAAGGCTGTTGTGGAAGAGCGACAGCTGAAGAGACAGGCCTTCCAGCAGAAAGACCAGCGACCACCCAAGAAGCCATATAAGAATCAGCAGCGGTCGCAGGAACAAAAGCCTCAGGAGCAGAAACCTTTGGTTGTGCAACCCATTAGCGCAGTTTCAGCAGTTGGCAGTAGACCTCAGTGCCCCAAGTGCCAGAAGAACCACCTTGGTCCTTGTAGAAAGGGACAGAATTTTTGTTACAGATGTGGATTGCCAGGGCATGTTATTAAGGACTGCCCGAAGACAAAACAGTTGGTGACCAGTAGAGCTTACGTCATGACGACTGAGCAAGCCAATCCAGACTCTACAGTGGCTACGGGTAAGATCTTGATCGCTAGAATCCCTTATTTAGCTCTTATAGATTCAGGTGCGACGCATTCCTTTATAGCAGCGGATTTTGCTAAGAAATTGCCTGTTAAACCCGACCAGTTGACTATGGGATTTTGCGTGACTGTGCCCTCTGGGGAAGAGCTGATATCTCATGATTTGTTTCATAACCTAGAACTTAGGCTTCAAGGGAATTTAGTTACTACTGATTTAATTGTTTTACCTATGCCTGAGTTTGATCTGATTCTAGGAATGGATTGGTTGACCAAATACGGAGTCGTGGTAGATTTCAAGCTTAGAACCGTAGTGGTAGTTGTAACGCCCCAAAATCCATAGGACCACATTTATGCATTCTATTAATCATATGGGCCATTTGGCAATTTTAAATATTATGTATCTGCTGAATTGTTGATTTCAGCAGGTAATGGTGCGCTGCGGCTGGTACCGGCAGGTAACTCCAAAGAGCAATGCACAAGTTGGTTTGAAATTGATTGTAAAATGTTTTAAGGAGGTAAAATGATTTCTTTTGAAAAGGGTTTGGTGTTTTACAAATTAAAATAATATGGAGGGAATTTTACAACTTTTAGGAGTGTGTCATGCTTGATTTCACAAGTAGCTTGCCACTAATCCCTTTCATATAAATACTTGTTTCTAAAGTTAAGATTTGTATCATTTGCAAAGAAAGTTTTAAAGATTCTTCAAAGAAATTTTTCAGAAGAATTTGTGTGTTTGCTTCAAAAAGGGGTGGAATTCTGCAGGAATTTAGCTGTGGTTGCA
>KQ999053.1:0-16546 GCA_001598015.1 Dorcoceras hygrometricum
GGCCAGAGATTTATACACTATTATCCCCTCAGATAGCATAGGATATCCATGCATGTCTGCGAGCGCTGAATCCTCGACAACGATGCATCGACTCCTACATGCATCGGGGTCTCACCCAATCCCGACGCCTTATGACCCCAAGTGAGTCGGAAAACGGGTCAAAGTGAGACGCCTATCATGTAGAGTCTCAATGACGTTTCGAGTCGTGAGGACTAATCAATACAACCAGGACCTCGGACTTATCCACTCGACAAATGGTAACCACTTGGAAAGTCCGAAGGAGGGTAGTTCGATAGATCACCAGGTCACTATCTATCTGCATGCTCAGAACATCACAATGTTCCCTACCAATGAAACATGGTACTTCGCATCCATCAGTGCTAAAACAGAGCATAATTCATATCATGAACTTGGCACGAAACGGAATCGGATACGAAACAAGTGCTCTAATAGTAATTCAAAACAGAACATAGCATGAATAATATATATAATATTTGAAACGAATATATATAACAAAAGCCCACTTACAGTAACCTGAAGTCTTAGTGGTTTAAGGAACGAAATCTGGTATACTACGTGCTGCACTTCGACGTGGGAGTTTACTGATACTTTACTGAGAAATTTCGGGGTGAATGTGGGGGAAATAAGCTGCCATCAGCTGGGTATTTATAAGTGCAAAAATGGGAGTCAAAAGGTCTGTCATTAAGGCCTTAAATTCCTGATTTTATGACCATTAAAATGGCTGTTACAAGAGCATTAGTGTAGGCATTGATTTTGGTGTCTTAATTGGCCATTAACCCCCTAATTTCGTCAGTTACCAATGCAAAAAATCTGGTCTGTACGCGTGAAAAGCTTGCTGAAATTCGTGAGCCAAATATGAGTTTGCGTCACCAAATCTGAATTTGCATCGCCAAATCTGCATATGCGTCGCCAAATCTGAATGTGCGTCGCAAAATCTGAATATGCGTCGCCAAATCTGAATGTACGTCGTCGAATCTGAATTTACTGGGTCAAATCTGAGTTGGCCGTCCAAAGCTGAGTTGACCAGTCAAAGCTGAGTTGACTGTCTCGGATCTGAGTTGACTGTTGTCTGTCTCGGATCTGAGTTGACTTTTTTTTTTCCGTTGTATTTCCGAAAGCTGAATTTCTGGGTTTTCACATCCCTCCATCCTTAAAAGAAGTTTCGTCCTCGAAATTGGTGACCTTAATCATCGAAAAGGTAGGGATATTGATTACGCATCTTCTCCTCCTTTTTCCCACATGGCTTCTCTCTCGGTGTGGTTGGATCATTGGACTCTGACGTACGGGATTGTTCTTCGTCTAAACACCTGGCCCTTTGTGTCCATGATTCGAATTGGGAATTTTTTATAGTTCAGTCCGTCGGTCAGATTCCCTTCCACAAGGAGTGGTCCTTCTTCAAGAACGTGGCTAGAATTCGAGATATATCTCCTTAATTGTGAGACATGGAAAACGTTGTGAATTCTTGACATACTGGATGGTAAGGCCAGTCTGTAGGCGAGTGTTCCTACTCTTTCCAAGATTTCAAATGGTCTGAAATACCGGGGATTCATATTTTTAGCCTTATCGAATCGAACTACTCCTTTCATTGGAGAAACCTTGAGATACACTTTTTCGCCTACCTCAAAGGCCAAGGGTCTTCTCTTTAAGTCTGCCCAGCTTTTCTGTCGATCCTGGGCTGCCTTCAGTCTCTCCTTTATAATGGATACCTTTTTCGCTGTCTCTTGGACGATTTCAGGTCCTGTGATAGCCTTTTCTCCAACTTCATCCCAAAACAACGGCGATCGACATTTCCGTCCATAGAGGGCCTCGTATTGCGCCATCCCTATGCTGCTGTGGTAGCTATTGTTGTATGCGAACTCTATTAGAGATAGGTGTTCGCTCCAATTACTATTGAAGTCTAGGGTGCATGATGGTCCCCGGAAATAGGATCACTAAGCAAATAGGAGTTCAGAAGGGGGGGTTGAATGAACTCCTTTCGATTTTTCTATTTCAAAGTTCTTTTAAAAACTTTTGGATTCTCAGTCTTAAGCAAACTTCTCAGCCACAAATAAATGTGCGGAAATAGGCCGATTAGTTTGTGAACAATAAATCAAGCGCAACACAAAATAAATGCGTAAATAAGAGATTGAGTCGAGAGTTTGTTTCTGGAAGTTCGGATATCAATATCCTACGTCTCCCCTTCTTCCTCCTCGGAAGGTAGCACTAAAAGACTTTGATGCGTGTAGCCTTTCTACAAACACCCGCTCCTGTAACCCGCAGCTACAAGAACTCTTAGCGCTTTACAACACAACTTGACGCAGACTTCGCTGCTGGTTTACAGTGTTTTGAACGTTTTACGAACTTCTTAAAAGACAGTTCGTTTACAGACTCTTTCAAATATATCAATGAAAACACGAAGCTAGTGTCTGTAAATATCTTCTGGTATCAACAAATGAATAACCAGAAGATTGACTCGAATGTTTATCTAATGAAGATCGAAATGAAATGTTCTTCGAGTCTGAGCTTTTTGAAATATTAACGAAGAGAAAGCTCTGTTTGTATTTTGGCAGCGTTACAGCAATGTAATAAGCGATTGTATGTTCTTCAAAGCCTCTGCTGATATTTATAGGCTTCGACTGCAACGGTAACATTAAATCCTCCAAAGGAAATAAATCCCGTTTGAATTACTGCCAAAATAGTACACCGTAATCTCTGCTCCACTGCAAGGTCAAACGCTCATCCACAGAGCCAATTTGTCTTCTTTCCATTTATGTGCAAGCATAGAGAAACGGCCACTGTACACTGTACTATTCACCCAAAATAGTACCTAACTTGTTCCCTTCATTCCAGGCAGCTGTACGATCCAACAAATCTTTTCTTTGAAAGCAAACGATCGTATTTCAAATACTTGAGCTTGCGCCTGAAATAAGTTTGGAAATCAGCACTTACATTCATCGTCGTTGTCAAAGACTTCAACTGGAAAAACGCTTAGAAGAATTCATCTGCTGAAAGCGTATGCGTTTTTCCATCTGCTGATTCCTTTCGCAAAAACGATGTCGTGTCAACTTATTCAAGTGACGCCGTTTTGCTATCTTCGAAATACATCTGCTGGATAACATCATCTGCTGGTTTGAGTCACTGTAGCCATCTGCTGAAACAATGCATCTGCTGAAATCTCTTGAGAACGCTTCTGCTGAATTGTTAAAGCAAATCAATACGCTGTCGTTCCACTAAACCAAACGTTGTCGTTGCAACTTAATCAAACGCTGTCGTTGCAACTCCAACAAATAGACTTAACCAACTGCTGATCTTCATCTGCTGAAACGATACTGTGCACTTCCACGACGTCGTTCCAACTTATCTAAACGCCGTCGTTTAGCACTCCTCCAACTAATCAACTGCTGATCTCTTTACGAAAAACTCCAACTGTTAAAATAGCACTTGTAGAATGCGGCAACTGATCGATCAATCCATTTTGTCTTTTTGTTATCACCAAAACTTAATAAATATTGTTCTAACAGTGCAAGTCCGCAGCATGTCTTCTAGGGTCTGGATGGTTCTCTCAGTTTGACCATATACTGAGGGTGACCTTACTTCCCATAGCTTCTTGGAAGCTCTTCCAGAAACGAGATACGAATCTTGGATCCCTATCTGACAGAATGCTGGTTGGAACTCCATGAAGTCTGACGATGTTGTCCATGTACAACGAAGCGAGCTTATCCAAGCCGTAGTTCATTCGGACAGACAGAAAGTGTGCGGACTTCGTCAACATATCCACGATTATCCATATTCCATCGTAGCCTAGTCTCGTCTTCGGTAGACCAACTACAAAGTCCATGGATATGTTTTCCCACTTCCACTATGGAATTTCCAGTGGTTGTAATAATCCTCCAGGTCTTTGATGTTCTGCCTTGACTTGTTGACATACGTGGCACCTAGAAACAAAATCAGCAACATCTCTTTTCATCCCATTCCACCAGAAGTGTTCTTTCAAATCTCTATACATCTTGGTACTTCCTGGGTGGTTTGACAACTTAGATTTTGTGCTTCAGACATCACTTCCTGGCGAAGGTTATCGATGTCAGGTACACATAGTCGTTCGTTCATCCAAATAATCTCATCTTGGTCTACTCGGAAATCAGTAATTTTCCCTTCCTTGATCTGGTCTTTCAGCCTTATTAAGCTGGTGTCTTGATCCTGCTTTAGCTTGACCAATTCTCTAAGACACGGTTGGGCTGAGATCGATGATAGTATCACCTTGTTCATATTCCTCCGACTTAACGCATCGGCTACCTTATTTGCCTTTCATGGATGGTAGTTTATTGTCAAGTTGTAGTCTTTCAAAAGCTCGAGCCTATATATACTTGAGACTCTGATGGTTGATGAATACTTCGCACTTTGCTCCGTAAAGATAGTGTCACCAAATCTTTAGAGAAAAAACCACCGCAGCTAGCTCTAGATCATGGGTTGGATAGTTGTGGTTCATGCGTTTTTAGTGCCTTGAAGCATAAGCTATCACCCTGCCATCTTGCATGAGTACACACCCTAGTCCTCCTTTAGATGCATCGCTGTAGATAGTAAAGCTTTTGGCTCCTACGGGTAGCATCAGAATAGGGGCAGATGCAAGCTTTGTCTTCAGAGTTTCGAAACTTTCCTCACATTCTTCGTTCCAGTTGAACTTGGAGTTCTTCTAGGTGAGTCTAGTGAGTGGTGTGGCTATCGAAGAGAATCCTTCTAAGAACTTTTGATAATAGCCGGCCAATCCCAAGAAGCTTCTAACTTCTGTCACTGTCTTAGATATAGGTCAGTCCATGATAGCTTATACCTTCTTCGGATCCACTGATACGCCTGCTTCAGAAATTATATGGCCTAAGAATGCCACACTTTTCAGCTAGAACTCGCACTTCTTGAACTTGGCGTACAGTTGTTTCTCCCTCAGGGTCTGAAGGATAAGTCGAAGATGCTCCTTGTGTTCTTCTTCACTTGGTGAATACACGAGTATATCGTCTATGAATACCACCACAAATTTGTCGAGGAACGGTTAAAATACACGGTTCATGAGGTCCATGATGGCCGCCGGTGCATTGGTTAGACCAAATGGCATCACCGTGAATTCATAATGACCATATCTTGTTCTAAATGCAGTTTTAGGAACATCCTCAGCCTTGATCTTTAGTTGGTGATAGACCTCAAATCTAGCTTGGAGAAGGTTGTAGCTCATTTGAGTTGATCAAAGAGGTCGTCAATTCTCGGAAGAGGATACTTATTCTTGATTGTGATCTTGTTCAACTCTCTGTAGTCGATACACAATCTCATAGTTCCATCCTTCTTCTTGACGAATAACACTGAAGCTCCCCAGGTGACACACTGGGTCTGATCTGCTTTTTGTCTAGCAGTTCTTATAGTTGATCCTTGAGCTCCTTGAGTTCTGCAGGTGCCATACGATAGGGTGCCTTGTAGATTGGGGCCGTCCTGGCACTAGGTTAATTTCGAACTCAATTTCTCTGTCAGACACTTTTCCAGGTAATTCATCTGGAAACACATCTGCAAACTCTTGCACCGCTGGGATGTCTTCTATCTTGAGTTATTCTCCTTCTTTTATTTCGTGGATCATTGCCAAGAAAACTTCTGCTCCTGACTTCATGGCTGTTCATGCCTGGGCAGCAGAAAGTAGGGACATTCGCTCCTTGTTCTTGCCATAAAATATCAGCCTATCTTGATCAGGGGCTTGGAGTTTCACACTCTTATCTCGGCAATATACCAAAGCATGGTTCTTAGATAGCCAATCCATCCCTAAGATGGCGTCGAACTCGACCATGTTGAGTTGTATCAGGTTTGCAGAGAATGGACGGTCGTTTATGGATATCTCGCAGTTTCGGTGGATCTTATGTGTTTCAATGGTAGTGTTGGTAGGAGTTGCTACTCTATATGGTTCACATAGAATTTCAGGCTCTAGCCTTAACTTTTTAGCAAATCTCCTAGATATGAACGAATGGGTAGCACCACAATCAAACAACACATAAGCAGGCAGCTTGTTGATAAAAATGGTACCTGCCACCACGTTGCTGGCGTCTTCAGCTTCTTCTTGTGTCATTGCAAACACACGAGCATTGGGTTTATCCTCTCTGGGCTTTGGTTTGTTCTGAGCCGCAGTGTTCGGTCCAGCCTTTGGACCTTGGTTTTTCGGACAATCCGCAATTCGGTGGCCCAACTTTCCACACTTAAAGCATGCACCACTCTGCTTGTGACAATCTCCACTATGACCGTAACCGCAAGAGGTGCAAGGTGCCAACATTTGGTTGTTCGGTGCAGATGCTGATCTGCGGTTGTTGAGGTTTGGCCGCTTGGTCTTAGGCCCACCGTGTGAAGTCTGAGCATTTGAGGGGGCGTTTGTTCTTGTTGTCAGCTTCCCGCCTCTTTATGTCAGTCTCTGCTCAGATTTCAGCTCCCATTAAGTCCTCAAAGCTTGTGGCTTGGTAGACTGCAAGGGCTGACTGGATACGGCTATTCAGACCCTTCTTGAATCGATGCATCTTTAGATTATTATCTGTCATGATGTTGGGACGATAGGTGCCCAATGAATTGAACTTGGATGTATACTCTACTGCCGACATGTCTGCAGTCTGAGTGAAAGTTTCAAACTCATTGAGACGTTGCATTCTGACTTCCATTGGAAAATATTGTTTCAAGAATGCTTCCCGAAACCTTTGCCACGTGATTTGTCCATTTGCAGTCATGGTTGGCTCGACTGCTTCCCACCATTTCCCAGTTTTGCCGTCGAGGATTGGTGTTACGACATCTACCTTGAAAGCGTCTGGGACTTCCAGTAGTCAAAGTTGCGTTTCAATATTCTTCATCCAAGTCTGGGCAACTTCGGCGTCAGGGCTCCCATCGAAGGTGGGGGCTTTGTTCTTGCGAAGGGACTCATAGTAGTACTTAGTCCCACGAGGTGGAGGGGTAGGAGGAGGAGCTTGGTTGTTGTTGGTATTGACCAACCCCTGGAGAGTCGTGGCAACTATAGTGCTACTGCCATTAGGTCTTCTCTGCTAAGACCAGCTCCTGAATTGGAGGATCCTTCACCTCCATTGTTACTGTCACTTCTCCGATTTCCTGTAATATTCTGCCATAGGAAAGCTTATTAAGAATGGATGCGTATAATTGTGAAACGATCGAGAATACTATAACACGAAAGGATAATAAAATTTTAGATAAAAGAACGAATTGAGTACAAAAGGTAAAACAAATTCTATTCATCAACAATCTCTCCCTCGCCTATAGGAAATTCCTCAAGCCCTTCTTCTTCCGGGTCTTCCTCCGGTTCTTCCTCCCATTCATCATCGAATGGAGCAGGAGCAATGTTGTCTTCTTGCAGACCTTGGATTGTTTGGAGTAGGCTAGCTTTCTCCTCTACCAGGGCATCGATGACAAGGTGTTTCTCTTGGATCGTATCTTCGGCCTCTTGGATACGAGCCTGCATCTTATGATGACACTACATATGGCTTTCTCTAGCCTGTTGCTTCTTTGCCTCCATCCTTTCAATTTTCTTTGACATTGAAAGGCCTATTTCAGTAAGTCCTGCAATGGTTTTGTTTGAGGCTTCTAGCGCTACTTGTTTACCCTCATGTTCTTTCTTTATAGCAGCCGACTCTCGTCTCTCGGTTGCTAGTTTGGCTCTAAGACATCTAATCATGCGGCTCTGGTTGTCCAGAGCAATCTGCTTCATGCGAAGGGCAGCAGCAGCACGAGTACAAGGGACAGAGGGGGCCATTTCCTAAAAATCGAAGATATTTCCAAAAATAGAAAGTTGTGAGATTATTCCATATACTGTTAGTTCTAACCATAAGGATTACAGAACAGTCGATGGAACTGAAATCGGAGTCCTGTACAAAAGGTTACTGAAATTTCAAATCTTTCCAAAAACGGTAAAAACGCGATTTTGGAGGCCTAAACGAAGAAATTTGGCCAAAAGCGCCTTAGGTCACAATACAGTGAGTATTGCTCGTTGGGCCGTTTCGGAGGGGGTAGCACTGGTCTCATGCCAAAATCTGAAAGTTCGTCCCGGACCTTGCAAAATTTCAGATTTGGTTTCCCAGCCGGATTATGAACCTGGTGTGCTCTGATACCACTAAAATGTCACGCCCTGAGACCGAGACTCATGACGTCGGCAATATTAAACAATTATAAAATTGTAAAACATTAAGCCTCAAAGTATAGCTAAAAAACCAGTCTATTACATAATCAAATAAGCGTCTTTACAACTGAAAAACGGAGAAATTGCGAAAGCGAAAATAAATTACATTTAACCAAAAAGAGTCTTCACCAGCCCCAGAACAGCTCTTGTTCCTCTTCTTCAACCTGCTCTTCGTTCTTATCTGGTGGGAGAAGTAAGGGGTGAGTGTTTCGGAAACACTCAGCAAGTGGGGAATACCATTCGAGCATAACAAATATACATATACAAATACGTATATGGATTCATAAACATATAACAGAACAGAGAACTTATACAGGTAGCATAACAGGTAGCATAACAGGTATCACTGATAGTTACTTCGTCTCTATGGTTTACTGACCAGTCCCTAATTTTTACTCCTCTAAGGGGTCGAGGCCATAGTTACACCAAGTAACTCAGAGTGTGGAATATTACGACAGAAACATCAGTGCTAAAACAGAGCATAATTCATATCATGAACTTGACACGAAACGGAATCGGATACGAAACAAGTGCTCGAACAGAAATTCAAAACAGAACTTAGCGTGAATAATATATACAATATTTGAAATGAATATATATAACAAAAGCCCACTTTCCAAAATCTGAAGTTTGAATTCTGGTAATTGAAGTCTGGTCTGCGAAATTTGATACAGCTAATGCAGGATTCCAACGTGGGACTTACTGATTTTCTTACTGAATTTTTGAAATGAGTGTGGTTCACCTACATCCTTAGTGAGGTATTTATAGGTGTAGAAGGGGATATCAAGGGTCAGCCATTACCACCTTAAATTCCTGATTTGATGGTAAAAAATCTGGCAGTTACAAAAGTAACGGTGTAGGCATTGATTTGGTATTTTAATTGGCCATTATTCCCCCTAAATTGGCAGTTACGATTGTGAAAACTGTTCTGTACGCGTATAGAATCTTACTGAAATTCGTGGGTGAAATTTCCTTTACCAAATCTGAATCTGCGTCGCCAAATCTGAATCTGGGTCGCCAAATCTGAATTTTCCTTAGTCAAAGCTGAGTTGACTGTTGGCTGTCCAGATCTGAGTTACTGTTGACTGTCTCGGATCTGAGTTGACTGTCTCGGATCTGAGTTTACTGTCTCAGATCTGAGTTTACTGTCTCTGATCTGAATTGACCGTCTCAAATCAGAGTTGAGTTTTTTTCGCTGTATTTCTGAAAGCTGAATTTCTGGGTTTTAATATCATCTCTCTGCTCTTGAACTCTGCTCTTCTTATTACTCTGTGCTTGATATTCGTGTTGCTCATGCTCCAGGCTGGTGAACCAGCTTGGTGTTCACTGCATTCTGGAAGTAAACTACTGAACCAGCTTGGGCGTCCCCTTACTAATCCAGCTAGATATCTTCTACCAGTCCAGCTCAGGCGTCCCCTCACTGTTCCAATTTGGATATCTTCATGTCTACTCCAGACTAAGCAAGCTACGCATTTCACGTAGAGCATTAGTACAATAATAGCAGATTTTGTGTGAATAAAAACTTAGATTCTGATCTGTATAAACAAATCCAACAATCTTCCCCTTTTTTATCTGGCGCATGACTTCTGATTTTCTCTACCAGCTGGTTTTCTTCAGCCGTTTTCATCCTGAGCTGGTTGTTTCACTTACCTGAGCTGGTTGCTTCACTTAGCTTATTCCCCAACTTTACTCTATTCCCAACTGGTTTCCTTTCAGCTGGTTGATCCTTTCATATCAGGAGTCTTCCTCTATTTGTCTCTGTGATATCAGCCTTCTCACAGATATCATACGACCAACTGGTTTCTCTGCTCCGAGCAAGCTGCTTTTGCTCATCTTCTGATTTGCTCTTGCCAGCTGGTTTTGAGCTTGGCTACTCTTGTTATGTTATTCTATTGTCTGCAGCTGAGCTCCCAGCTGGTTTCCTTCCCTGCTGGTTTTCTTTCACTAGTTATGCCTGAGCTGGTCTCTCTAGCTATTCATGACTTTGCTAGATAGAGTCTCCTCTTGACAAATCTTGCACCAGTGATTATATCCCTTCGTTCATGTGATATAATAATCAATTCTGATTCAGTCTACCCTAGGACTTAGATCCATATGATGAACTGATTATAAGTGCGTTCTGTGATCAGACCTGCACTTGATCACCGCACTTGTCTATGCAACGGCACTCGAACACTGCACTTGTATGCTGCACTAGATCTGCGCTTGAGCCGTTCTGCACTTCATCTCTCTGCGCTTGAACTCTTCTCTTCTTATTACTCTGTGCTTGATCTTCGTGTTGCTCCTGCTCCAGGCTAGTGAACCAGCTTGGTGTTCCCTGCATTATGGAAGTAAACTACTGAACCAGCTTGGGCGTCCCCTTACTGTTCCAGCTAGATATCTTCGACCAGTCCAGCGTCCCCTCACTGTTCCAGTTTGGATATCTTCATGTGTACTTCAGACTAAGCAAGCTGCGCATTTCACGTAGAGCATTAGTACAATAATAGCAGATTTTGTGTGAATCAAAACTTAGATTCTGATTTGTATAAACAGATCCAACATTGCGTTCCCTAAAGCACACCAGCTCAGGGCTGGCCCGTCCCAGATCAGCTCACACCTGATCTGGTCTATACTAAATCCGATTAATTAGCTTAATTGCTCCACTAATATTTTGGGTTTCACATTAATCCCTCACTAAAACAAGAGTTCGTCCTCAAAATCAAACACCAAACTCCAGAACTGATCTAAACCTCAACATCACAGAACATTTCCAATCGCCAAAACTAAGAACACACAACACAGAACATGCACAGTAGTTCCAGAACTCACAGAACAATACCAACTAAAATTTTCAGATAACTAGGGAAACAACATCCAAAAATCTATCTATGGAAGCTAGTAAGATGTATACTGAAACAGATTAGGACACTCACGCTGCATCTTTTTCTCTACCTCGTCAGTTTGTATCACATGAGAAGGATCCTGCTCATACTTCCTCAACATAGACACATGAAACACATCATGTAGTGAGGACAATTCAGGTGGCAACAACAAACGATAAGCAAAATTACTGATCCTCTCAACAATATCATAGGGTCCAACATAACGAGGAGCTAGCTTTCCCTTGAGTCAACTCTCATAACACTTCTGAAAGGAGAAACTTTGAATAACACTCGATCACCAACCTGAAATTCTAAAGGCCTACACCTCCGATTTACATAACTAGGTTGGAAATCTTGTGCAGCCTTCATACGCTGTCGAATCAGATCAACCTGATCCCTCATTTGCAGCACAAATTCAGGTGAAGACAGCTGCTTCTCCCCCATTTCTTCCCAACAGATAGGCGATCTGCACTTCCTAAAATACAATGCTTGAAACGGTGCCATACCAATCATTACCTGGTAGATTGTTGTACAAAAATTCCACCAGTGACAAGGAATCCTGCCAACTACCACTGAAATCCATCACAACAGCTTGCAGCATATCCTCCAAGATCTGTATATTTCTCTCAGATTGGCCGTCGGATTGGGGATGATAGGTTGTAATCATGGCCAATCTGGTGCCAGAGTTGCTTGTAGACTCTTCCAAAATCTGGAAGTGAACCTTGGATCTCTGTCAGAAACTATGGTTACAGGAACTCCATGCAATAGAACTACGAAATCGATGTACAATTCGTCATTTCTTCAAAGAATTCGTCATATGTAGGAATGAAGTGGGATATTTAGAAAGTCTGTCAATTACTACCTAAACCAATAGTCACAATTCATAGCTATGTGATCCCAATTCCATTGGGGCACCTCTAAGCTCTGCAGCATACCACCAGATCTCATTCTTTCTGCCTTGACTTGCTGACAATTCAGACAAAGGACCAAAAAATCAGTAACGTCGTTCTTCAAACCTGTCGACCAATAGTGCGGTTTTAAGGCGCGGTACATCTTCCTTGCATCAGGATAAACACTATGTCGACTGCAGTGAGCTTCCCTTAAGATCATTTCCCTCAAATCGATCAGGTTAGGCACCACTAACCTGCCCCGAAACCTCAAACATCCATCAGATTCAACAGAATAATTCTCCAGCTGACCAGCTTGAGTCTTCAGCTTCAGCTCATTGATATATGGGTCATTTATCTGGGTTGCCTTGATGTCCGAAACAATCTGTGGCTCGACTTGAAAAGATGAAACCACAATGTAATCATCACCCGGGTAGAAATGTCAACCCGTAGTGCTCAGATTCTCATGGACTTTTGAGATATTTAGCGATGCAAGCATCGACACTTGAGCTTTCCTGCTAAGCGCATCAGCAACTACATTCACTTTCCCAGGCTGATACTGAATCTCGCAATCGAGTCCTTAAGCTGCTCCATCCATCTGCGCTGCCTCATATTCAAGTCGTACTGGGAGAAGATGTACTGAAGACTCTTGTGGTCAGTATACACTACAAACTGTTCTCCGTAGAGATAGTGGAGCCAAATCTTCAAAGCAAGGACGATGGCTGCCAACTCTGAGTCATGAATTGGGTATCGGGTCTCATGAGGTTTCAACTGATGGGAAGCATACGCGATGACCCGACCATGCTGCATCCAAACGCAACCCGATCCACTAAGCGAAGCATCAGAACATACCACAAAACCTCCTGAACCTGAAGGTAAAGCTAACACTGGCGCTGTAGTTAGCTTATCCTTGAGCAGTTGAAAGTTGTTTTCGCATTCCTCCGTCCAAACAAATATCTTGTCATTCTGGGTCAGCTGCGTCATAGGCTTAGCTATACTAGAGATCACTGTTCCAGTTTGGATATCTTCATGTGTACTTCAGACTAAGCAAGCTGCGCATTTCACGTAGAGCATTAGTACAATAATAGCAGATTTTGTGTGAATCAAAACTTAGATTCTGATCTGTATAAACAGATCCAACATTGTGTTCCCTAAAGCACACCAGCTCAGGGCTGGCCCGTCCCCGATCAGCTCACACCTGATCTGGTCTATACTAAATCCGATTAATTAGCTTAATTGCTCCACTAATATTTTGGGTTTCACATTACTCCCCCACTAAAACAAGAGTTCGTCCTCGAAATCAAACACCAAACTCCAGAACTGATCTAAACCTCAACATCACAGAACATTTCCAATCGCCAAAACTAAGAAAACACAACACAGAACATGCACAGCAGTTCCAGAACTCACAGAACAATACCAACTAAAATTTTCAGATAACTGGGGAAACAACATCCAGAAATCTATCTATGGAAGCTAGTAAGATGTATACTGAAATAGATTAGGACACTCACGCTGCAAATTTTCCCCTACCTCGTCAGTTTGTATCACATGAGAAGGATCCTGCTCATACTTCCTCAACATAGACACATGAAACACATCATGTAGTGAGGACAATTCAGGTGGCAACAACAAAAGATAAGTAAAATGACTGATCCTCTCAACAATATCATAGGGTACAACATAACGAGGAGCTAGTTTTCCCTTGAGTCAAATCTCATAACACTTCTGAAAGGAGAAACTTTGAATAACACTCGATCACCAACCTGAAATTCTAAAGGCCTACACCTACAATTTACATAACTAGGTTGGCGATCTTGTGCAGCCTTCATACGCTGTGGAATCAGATCAACCTGATCCCTCATTTGCTGCACAAATTCAGGTGAAGACAGCTGCTTCTCCCCCATTTCTTCCCAACAGATAGATGATCTGCACTTCCTACAATACAATGCTTCAAACGGTGCCATACCAATCGTTACCTGGTAGATTGTTGTACGAAAATTCCACCAGCGACAAGGAATCCTGTCAACTACCACTGAAATCCATCACAATAGCTTGCAGCATATCCTCAAAGACCTGTATAGTTCTCTCAGATTGGCCGTCGGATAGGGGATGATAGGTTGTACTCATGACCAATCTGGTGCCAGAGCTGCTTGTAGACTCTTCCAAAATCTGGAAGTGAACCTTGGATCTCTATCAGAAAATATGGATAAAGGAACTCCATGCAATAGAACTACGAAATCGATGTACAATTTTGTCATTTTCTTCAAAGAATTCGTCATATTGTAGGGAATGAGGTGGGCTGATTTAGAAAGTCTGTCAATTACTACCCAAACAGTGTCACATCCTAGGTTCGAACGAGGCAAATGGGTCACAAAATTCATAGCTATGTGTTGCTCCTGAACTCTGCTCTTCTTATTACTCTGTGCTTGATCTTCGTGTTGCTCATGCTCCAGGCTGGTGAACCAGCTTGGTGTTCACTGCATTCTGTAAGTAAACTACTGAACAAGCTTGGGCGTCCCTTACTGTTCCAGCTAGATATCTTCTACCAGTCCAGCTCAGGCGTCCCCTCACTGTTCCAATTTGGATATCTTCATGTCTACTCCAGACTAAGCAAGATACGCATTTCACGTAGAGCATTAGTACAATAATAGCAGATTTTGTGTGAATCAAAACTTAGATTCTGATCTGTATAAACAAATCCAACAATCTTCCCCTTTTTTATCTGGCGCATGGCTTCTGATTTTCTCTACCAGCTGGTTTTCTTCAGCCGTTTTCATCCTGAGCTGGTTGTTTCACTTACCTGAGCTGGTTGCTTCACTTAGATTATTCCCCAGCTTTACTCTATTCCCAACTGGTTTCCTTTCAGCTGGTTGATCCTTTCATATCAGGAGTCTTCCTCTATTTGTCTCTGTGATATCAGCCTTCTCACAGATATCATACGACCAACTGGTTTCTCTGCTCCGAGCAAGCTGCTTTTGCTCATCTTCTGATTTGCTCTTGCCAGCTGGTTTTGAGCTTGGCTACTCTTGTTATGTTATTCTATTGTCTGCAGCTGAGCTCCCAGCTGGTTTCCTTCCCTGCTGGTTTTCTTTCACTAGTTATGCCTGAGCTGGTCTCTCTAGCTATTCATGACTTTGCTAGATAGAGTCTCCTCTTGACAAATCTTGCACCAGTGATTATATCCCTTCGTTCATGTGATATAATAATCAATTCTGATTCAGTCTACCCTAGGACTTAGATCCATATGATGAACTTATTATAAGTGCGTTCTGTGATCAGACCTGCACTTGATCACCGCACTTGTCTATGCAACGGCACTCAAACACTGCACTTGTATGCTGCACTAGATGTGCGCTTGAGCCGTTCTGCACTTCATCTCTCTGCGCTTGAACTCTTCTCTTCTTATTACTCTGTGCTTGATCTTCGTGTTGCTCCTGCTCCAGGCTAGTGAACCAGCTTGGTGTTCCCTGCATTATGGAAGTAAACTACTGAACCAGCTTGGGCGTCCCCTTACTGTTCCAGCTAAATATCTTCGACCAGTCCAGCGTCCCCTGACTGTTCCAGTTTGGATATCTTCATGTGTACTTCAGACTAAGCAAGCTGCGCATTTCACGTAGAGCATTAGTACAATAATAGCAGATTTTGTGTGAATCAAAACTTAGATTCTGATTTGTATAAATAGATCCAACATTGCGTTCCCTAAAGCACACCAGCTCAGGGCTGGCCCGTCCCCGATCAGCTCACACCTGATCTGGTCTATACTAAATCCGATTAATTAGCTTAATTGCTCCACTAATATTTTGGGTTTCACATTAATCCCCCACTAAAACAAGAGTTCGTCCTCGAAATCAAACACCAAACTCCAGAACTGATCTAAACCTCAACATCACATAACATTTCCAATCGCCAAAACTAAGAACACACAACACAGAACATGCACAGCAGTTCCAGAACTCACAGAACAATACCAACTAAAATTTTCAGATAACTGGGGAAACAACATCCAGAAATCTATCTATGGAAGCTAGTAAGATGTATACTGAAACAGATTAGGACACTCACGCTGCATCTTTTCCTCTACCTCGTCAGTTTGTATCTCATGAGAAGGATCCTGCTCATACTTCCCCAACATAGACACATGAAACACATCATGTAGCGAGGACAATTCAGGTGGCAACAACAAACGATAAGCAAAATGACTGATCCTCCCAACAATATCATAGGGTCCAGCATAACGAGGAGCTAGCTTTCCCTTGAGTCAAATCTCATAACACTTCTGAAAGGAGAAACTTTGAATAACACTCGATCACCAACCTGAAATTCTAAAGGCCTACACCTCCGATTTACATAACTAGGTTGGCGATCTTGTGCAGCCTTCATACGCAGTCGAATCAGATCAACCTGATCCCATTTGCTGCACAAATTCAGGTGAAGACAGCTGCTTCTCCCCCATTTCTTCCCAACAGATAGGCGATCTGCACTTCCTACAATACAATGCTTCAAATGGTGTCATACCAATCGTTACCTGGTAGATTGTTGTACGAAAATTCCACCAGTGACAAGGAATCCTGCCAACTACCACTGAAATCCATCACAACAGCTTG
>KQ999054.1:0-16985 GCA_001598015.1 Dorcoceras hygrometricum
TGGTGAACATTCTTGTAGTGTTTGAGGGGACTATAAAGAAGGACAAATCCGTCCTCCTTCTGGGTTCTTCTTCCTCTGCGAAGAAGGGGCCCAGACGCAAGAGCAAGAAGCGTTCTGCTCCTGCGAAGGAGGAAAAGTCTGCCAAGAAGCCGAAGGCAAAGGCTTCTAAGCCAAACAAGAGCGAGGACGTTTGCCACCACTGCCACAAGGCTGGGCATTGGAGGAGGAACTGCAAGGAGTACCTCGAGCAGTTGCGAACTGCGAAAGGTATGTTCTATATTGAAATAAATATGTCTCTTAAATCGACTTCTTGGGTACTTGATACCGGATGTGGATCTCACATCTGCAATGATTTGCAGGTGATGACAAGAATCCGACGTCTTAGAGAGGGTGAGACCCACTTGAGGCTTGGCAATGGAGCAAGATTTGCTGCTATAGCTATAGGAGATGTTTATTTATTTCTATCTTCTGATTTTAAGTTGTTGTTGAGAAACGTTTTATTTGTTCCCGAATTAATAAAGAACATTATTTCTGTTTCTATGCTTGATAGTGATGGATATTCTTGTATGTTTTCTAATTCGATTTGCAATATTTACAAGAATGAATGTTTAATTGGAATTGGGGAACGCGAAAACTATTTATACACCTTAAAATTAAAAGACGTTCCAACTCGCGATGTCGAAGCACATACAACAACAATTAAACGGAAACACGATAACTTGAACCCAGCACAACTTTGGCACGCTAGGCTAGGTCACATTTCTCTAAGTAGGATGAACAAGTTGGTTAGGAGTGACTTGTTTGATCTGTCAGACATCAACTCCCTACCGACTTGTGAATCTTGTCTGAAAGGAAAGATGACCAAGCAACCCTTCAAGGGCAAGGGTGAACGTGCCCAAGGCCTATTGGATTTAATTCATACTGATGTGTGCGGCCCGTTTAGTATTGGTACTAAATACGGTCACACATACTTCATCACCTTTACCGATGATTACTCTAGGTATGGGTACTTGTACTTGATGAAGTACAAGTCTGAATCCTTTGAAAGGTTCAAAGAATTCAAGGCTGAAGTAGAAAATCAATTAGGCAAAAGTATTAAGGCACTTCGATCTGATCGAGGTGGTGAATACTTAAGTACTGAGTTTCAAGACTATCTAAAAGAGAATGAGATTCTCTCACAGTGGACCCCTCCGGCCACACCACAGCTCAATGGTGTAGCGGAGCGTCGTAATCGGACCTTGTTGGACATGGTTCGATCTATGATGAGCTTCACTGCGCTTCCTACCTCGTTTTGGGGCTATGCGCTCGAAACGGCGGTAATGTTGTTGAACAATGTCCACACCAAGGCAGTGGATAAGACTCCGTATGAGATATGGATGGGCAAACCACCCAAGTACTCATTTATGAGGATATGGGGATGTCCTGCTTACGTGAAGCAGACAGTGGGAGATAAGCTGGATACGAGATCCATCTTATGCTACTTCATTGGGTATCCAAAGAATTCCATTGGATACTACTTCTACTATCCCAGCGAAACAAAAGTGTTTGTTTCTAGGAATGCCACCTTTATGGAAAGGGAATTTCTACTTGATAGAAAGGGCAAAATAGTAGAACTCGAAGAGGTTCGAGAACCAATCGAAGTACCAAGTGAATCTCCTGCACCTACAGAGCCAATACCAGAAATGGTCGCACCTAGGAGATCCGAAAGGATTCCTAGGGCTCCTGAGAGATATGGTTTTCTCCTTGAAGATGATCAAGGTGATCAAGTTGGACTATGATGAAACCTTCTCGCCAGTCGCAATGTTCAAGTCAATTAGAATATTGTTAGCCATAGCCGCATGGTACGACTATGAGATATGGCAAATGGATGTGAAAAATGCGTTCCTTAATGGAAACATTAAGGAAGAGATCTATATGACGCAGCCTGAGGGTTTCACATCTGTTGGAAGCGAGCATGAGGTATGCAAGCTTCAGAGATCGATCTACGGTCTCAAACAGGCATCGCGAAGTTGGAACCTGAGATTCGATGAAACAATTAAGGAATTTGGTTTCATCAAGAATCCCGAGGAGCCATGTGTCTATAAAAAGGTAGTTAAAAGCGCTGTGACATTCCTCGTACTTTATGTTGATGACATTCTACTCATTGGGAATGATGTAGGAATGTTGCAGTCAACTAAAGTATGGTTGTCTAGTAAATTTTCGATGAAGGACATGGGTGAAGCATCTTATATTCTTGGAATACAGATCTATCGGGATAGATCTAAACGGATGCTCGGACTCACCCAAGCTACCTACATCGATACCGTACTTAAGAGGTTCTCTATGGAAGAGTCCAAGAGAGGACACCTACCTATGTGCCACGGGATCACTCTATCTAAGTCTATGTGTCCAAAGACTGATGAGGAGATAGAGAGTATGGCACGTGTACCATATGCCTCGGCAATAGGTAGTATTATGTATGGCATGATCTCGACTAGACCGGATGTCGCATATGCTCTGAGTGTCACAAGCCGCTACCAGGCCAACCCCGGCCAATTGCATTGGAAGGCCGTGAAGGATATTCTTAAGTACTTACGAAGGACTAAGAATATGTTCATGGTCTATGGGGGTGGTGAACTGAAACTGGAAGGCTACACTCATTCTTGCTTCCAGTGTGACGTGGATGATTCGAAATCAACCTCTGGATTTGTATTCATGCTCAATGGTGGTGCTGTCTCTTGGAAGAGTTCCAAGCAAGACACCATCGCGGATTCAACCACTGAGGCTGAGTACATTGCAGCATCAGCTGCTGCTAAGGAGGCCGTTTGGATAAGGAATTTTGTCCAAGAGTTGGGCGTCATTCCTAATGGAGTTGGTCCAGTCCCGGTGTATTGTGACAACACGGGTGCCGTTGCGCAAGCAAAGGAGCCTAGGTCTCACCAAATATACAAACACATACTGAGGAAATACCACATAATCCGGGATATTGTGGCTAGAGGTGACATAGCAGTTGAGAGAGTCGCCTCTGCGGACAACGTTGCTGATCCACTTACGAAGCCCTTGCCAGGACCCTTGTTTGAAAAACATCGCGAAGCAATGGGACTGCGTCTGCTGAGTAGTTGGCTTTAGGGCAAGTGGGAGATTGTTAGAGTAGATGCCCAACTAGCCAACTTGTGGCGTGTGGGTTTATAGACTCTTGTATGAATCAGTCTTTATATATATGATATTCGCATTTATTTATATGGCGTTCTTTACTTTCATTATGTGTGTAATGATTTGAAATTGCGTTGAGTAAAGACCTAGAATGCAATTAAGTGTATGTTAGATGTGATAGTGGGTATGACGGCTATCATGGAACACATCTAATAGTCGCTGTGTATTCTGAACACGTTCCTAGTCGATTGGGCCGTCAAAATGAGGATAAGGCCGCCCGAGTTCGAGACTAGTATCTGCGATGCGAAGTACCATGTTTCATTGGTATGGAACATTGTGATGTTTTGAGCATGCGGATAGATAGTGACCTGGTGATCTATCGAACTACCCTCCTTCGGACTTTCCAAGTGGTTACCATTTGTCGAGTGGATAAGTCCGAGGTCTTGGTTGTACTGATTAGTCCTCACGACTCGAAACGTCATTGAGACTCTACATGATAGGCGTCTCACTTTGACCCGTTTGCCGACTCACTTGGGGTCAAAAGGCGTCGGGATTGGGTGAGACCCCGATGCATGTAGGAGTCGATGCATCGTTGTCGGGGATTCACCGCTCGCAGACATGCGTGTATATCCTATGCTATCTGAGGGGATAATAGTGTATAAATATCTGGCCAGAGTACTAGAAGTGTTTTAGGTAAATGTGTTTACCTAGTTACACTCGCGATGTCACTATTCGATCTCCAAGATGTATGCATAGCTATCGGATCTATAGCGACTCTCGATTTACCAATGGTCGTTGATCTGATCGGGATATATGGATTGAAAGGACCGTACTATACGCTAACCACGACCGACTGGTTCTTGCAGGCACTATCAGTGATACCTAGGGGATCATGGGGCGATGTTGCTAGACGCTCTTACCATGATCCGTTGGGCAAGTCCGGAATTGTGATTCCGGAGCCACAATGGTTGTGGGCCCACAGCTAGCTGTATCCCTGAACCATTGAGGGTCACACAAGTACTAGATTCGAGATTCCCGCACGGATACTCAGCTCAATGTGTTGAGCACGAGAAGAGGATTTTGGGGAGTGCGACTTCCTAAAAGTCAACAGGGTCAAACCGGGGTTTCCCGATGTTGAGGGGCAAAACGGTCATTTTGCACTGGGGTTCTGAAAAACGGTTTTTCAGATCATAACATTCAGTTTTGGAAACTGAGTCGATCGGTCCGATCTGATCGGCGATCGGAGTTACGATGAAGTCTCGGTGATGGAGATGAAACGAATGTTCATCCGTTGGACCTGGGCCCGTTGGGCCGGATCCAAATCCATCTCCAAGTCTACTTAAGGTAGACCTAGAATTAATTATCACATCATTAGACAAACCCTAAACCTAATACTCAAAGTGGCCGCCGCCCCTTCCCTCTCCTCTCTCAAAGCTCCGCCGCCGCCGCCACCTCCACGCGCCGCCGCCGCCACCGTCCGTCTTCGCCGGAAAATTATTTCCGGCCAATTCGACGAGGAGAATCCGTTCATGATGATCTCGTCAGTCCTTCTAGTGCAGGCTGACGAAGGAGTCTCGTTTCTGGTCATGGACCGGATTGGCGATTTCTACCGCAATCTACCGAGAAGAGCCGATGTTATTGTAACTACGGTTGGAGCCAGGCACAAGTGCCAGCAAGGTAGTGGTTTTGAACACCCTATGAATGACGATATTTGTATTGTTGTTTTTAGTATTGATCGTCTCCCGACCGTTTATTTTTGTTCTTCCGCTGACTCGCCGGGGGGCGGATCCGGATCCACAACAAAACAAACATCTCAGAAATAAAAGAGTGTGATGCACCAGTGTCAAATAAAACTCTCGCAGGATAATCGAAAATAGAGCATGTACCTGCGATCACTATGACAGGTGTCTCCTCAGCCTTCTCTCTCGTCAAAGCGTTTGCCTGGGCCTGCTGCGGAATCTGAAACTGAGGTCGGGAAGGTCCTCCAAACCTAGACGGTCCACTAGGCTGATCAGATCGCTGAGTCGGAACAGGAAACTGTGGTCTCTGCGAAGAACCACCAGCCGAACCCTGCTGTGAAGGAACTGAAGTCTGTCCCCTCAACAATGGACATGCTCTCCGAAAATGTCCAGGCTGTCCACAATTATTGCAAGTTCCCTGAACACCACGACATTGCGAAGTCGGATGCCTCCCTCCGCACTGTCCACAAAATCCACCGCCAGAACCACTACCTGAACCACTGCTAGAACCAGAGCTCACGGAACCAGAGGAACTCGAGTTGCCCTTCTCTTGAATTGCTTTCCCCGAGGCTTAAACTGTTGGCGACTCGACTTCTGTTGCTGCTGCTGCGACCCCTGAGGAGAATAAAAAGATTGCGACGCATCCTGAACAGGCTGATAGGTGCGTCACGTAGTCGGCTGAATCGGACCCTCCATCTCCAACAGACTCTCCTCAATATCCACTGCTCTGTTCACCGCATCAATATAGGTCGCAGGTGAACCAGACAAAACCATTCATTACAGATCAGGCCTCAAGACCTTCAAAAACTTGTTCCTCTTTGTCCTCTCCTGGTTGGAAACGTGTGGCACATACATTAAAAGCGCAGAAAACTGTCGGGCATACTCACTCACTCGCATGTTACCCTGCCTCAAGTTGTCAAACTCCCGCTCCCGGCTGTTGTAGTAGGAATCCGGGGTATACTCCTGTCTAAACGCCTCACAGAAGCTCTCCCAGGTGATCACAGCCCCAAACCACTACCTGAACCACTGCTAGAACCAGAGCTCACGGAACCAGAGGAACTCGAGTTGCCCTTCTTCTTGAATTGCTTTCCCCGAGGCTTAAACTGTTGGCGACTCGACTTCTGTTGCTGCTGCTGCGACCCCTGAGGAGAATAAAAAGATTGCGACGCATCCTGAACAGGCTGATAGGTGCGTCACGTAGTCGGCTGAATCGGACCCTCCATCTCCAACAGACTCTCCTCAATATCCACTGCTCTGTTCACCGCATCAATATAGGTCGCAGGTGAACCAGACAAAACCATTCATTACAGATCAGGCCTCAAGACCTTCAAAAACTTGTTCCTCTTTGTCCTCTCCTGGTTGGAAACGTGTGGCACATACATTAAAAGCGCAGAAAACTGTCGGGCATACTCACTCACTCGCATGTTACCCTGCCTCAAGTTGTCAAACTCCCGCTCCCGGCTGTTGTAGTAGGAATCCGGGGTATACTCCTGTCTAAACGCCTCACAGAAGCTCTCCCAGGTGATCACAGCCCCATTATCACGAAGAATCCGAGAAGTACCTCTCCACCAGCGCTGTGCATTGTCTCTCAGCTGTAACACCGCCAGCTTCATTCTCTTCTCGGGAGCATACTCCAGAGTATCGAACAACTCCTCCATCTGAACTAACCAAGCCTCAGCCATCGCACCACCCTCGACAGCAGAAAACGTCGGAGGGTTCGTCCGCTGAAACCTAGCTAGGACCAACTCCATCTCGCCTATCTGTCTAGTAATGTTCTCAACCTGATGAACATCATCATCGTTACCTGCCCTAGACTCCTCCTCGGTACGTCTAGTCGCCGTACCTCTTCTTCTCCTCGGCGGCATCTAAACAAGTCTATAGGTAAGATCTCACAGCAGATAATCACATAGACAGATAAAAGATCACATAAGTCACAGAGTCAATCAAAATCAAATCAAAACTCTATGCCTAGACTCGAGTGTGATCAAGAGAAATCGAGCTTATCCCAATTTAAGCTCTGATATCAAAAATGTCAGGCCCCGTGCTAATTACTCAATAAAATAGCACAATTAAAACGCATAAACACGGAAGCATAAAAACAGGCTTAAAAATTTTTCGAAATAGTTTAGTCCTGAACTCAAAACATACATTCAAAATATCAATACTCAAAATATGAGTTAACTCAAACTCATACAATACAAGTAACCAACAATACTCAAATCAAAGTAGATCCCCAATACATAGAAACACGGGGCATCCCCCGGTTCAATACATAATAAAATACACTGGGACTCAAGGAAAAGGGGATCGACCAGCTGAACCTCCACTCTGTCCATCTTGGTTTTCTGAAAATCCTGCAATGCTAACAATGCATGAGGGCTATCAAAGATCGGATAGCTAGACCAGTAAGTCAACTGGCAATCAAATCTGTCGAGCCTCAATATCACGCACAGCCAATCAGCCGATGGAAATCATCGGTCTGTGATATTCCGGGCCCGTCAGCCCATCACAGCTCGGTAGTAGACGCTCGAATCCAACAGTCACCACTCCGATGATAGCGTTGGACTATTCCGGCATGACAACTCAGTCGGTCAGTCGCAACGTGTCTCTCAATCAGGTAAATCAACCAATATGTCAGGCTCAATATGTATGCATGTGTGCCAACCAAGAACAAATGCGCAATGCATACAATTCATTACGTAAAATAGAATGTAATTCACTCAATTCAACAAACTGCTCCACGTAAATTCATATAATCAGGCCAACAGATTTCATAGAAAGAATTACAGCCATGTTCACGCTTCAAGCTATTAAGGTCTGCTCAATTCGTATCTCAATCCTCACAATTCTACCGCACAGATTCCTCAAATGCACGGCAAGACTTCCTGGAAGCTGGAATCTGTTTCAAAGCCTCGAAAATCAGCTTAACTCAAGCATAAATCAGAACCTGTACACTCTAATACCTACGGCCATAACTATACTCAAGTTCTAAACAATTCTACGCAGGTATTAGCTACTAGACAAAGCTCAATTCAACGAGAAATGCTCACCCCGAAGCTTAAACCAGCAGGAGAACACACGAAACAGACTTCTCCAAAAAGCTTCGAACACCAGTAGCTTCACGCTTCCACTCCAACGCTAATTCAGGGTTCCAACTGGGTGGAAATCGAAAGAGCAACTCACAAGGAATCCAGCGCCACCAAAAATGCTCAAATCATCGACGGAGAACGACGGCAATTGGCGGAAATAGGTCACGGTGAACAGTAGCTATCGAGGGTTTCGAAGAATGGAGATAAGAGATATCGGGTGAAAAATATTTAAGTGTTGCTCAACACTTCTCCTTATAAATCTATTAGTACCAGCTGCTGCTCCTCTAAATCAGTCGATGGGAACAGTAGATATCTTACGACTGGTACTCATGTTTCCTTCAACAAAACCAGTCGCAACAACCAGTCGCAAAATAATATCAAAGCAAAACCAAAACGACATCGTAGCAACTAATCAAAACGACGCCGCATCTCTCCAACAGCTGGTGACAATTACGTTTGCAAACTACCAGCCGCAATGCGCTAAATAACCCAGACGCAATCGAAACCAAAAGCTGGTAGATTCCTCACAACTGGTACCAGACGCAATCCCCAAAACGCAGCGTTTCAACTTATCTAAACGATGTCTTCTCACATCCACGACTGGTTCCTCAAACCAACAGCTGGTCACCCAGTCGCAACCACATTCTCACAACGCAACTACTGCCAGACGCAAGCTACAGTACCGTTGATCTGCGTTGACTCCTGAATTTCGCTACGACTGATTTCTTTACAACAATGCAACGTCTGAAATTCAATGAGAAATCAGATTCTCGCGTAAAACCCCCAAAATTCATGCGAATAATTCCCAATCAAATCGATTAGTCACAATTCTAAAATCTGATTCCTCAAATCTAGTCTGCTAGCAGTTAAGTAAAACAAAGAGCCTATAATACCACGATACAGTGATACCTCTATGGCAGTTCCAGCTTCATCTTTATCCATCTTTATATAAGAACTCATGGGGCAGCTGCTGAACAGTTGTCCATGCCAAATTTCTTCAGCAGTTCTTTCATATATTTTGCCTGGTTAATGAATATACCATTCTCCAGCTGTCTAACTTGTAAACCCAGAAAGAACGTCAGCTCCCCCATCATACTCATCTCATATTTGTCCTGCATAAGCTTAGAAAACTTTTGGCACAGCTTGGGGTTAGTTGACCCAAAAATAATATCGTCAACATATATCTGAACCAATAAAATATGATCAGCTTTAACAAATTTAAACAGTGTCTTATCAACTGTGCCTAATGTGAAGTCATGTTCGATTAAGAACTTAGATAGAGTATCATACCAAGCTCTAGGTGCTTGCTTCAACCCATATAGAGCTTTATCCAGTTTGTAAACAAAATCTGGATGTGTATGACTTACGAAGCCAGGAGGTTGTGCAACATACAATTCCTCTGTTAAGACGCCATTAAGAAAGGCACTCTTAACATCCATCTGAAAGACTTTAAAGTCTTTGAATGCAGCATATGCAAGAAACATGCGGATGGCTTCTAATCTTGCTACTGGTGCGAAGGTCTCATCAAAATCTATGCCTTCCATCTGCCTAAATCCTTACGCTACCAGCCTAGCTTTATTTCTAGTTACTATGCCATCTTCATTTAGTTTGTTCCTAAAGACCCACCTAGTTCCTATGATTGAATGGTTAGAAGATCTAGGTAGAAGTGTCCAAACATTATTACGCTTAAATTGATTAAGTTCTTCTTGCATTGCTTCTATCCAGCTGGGGTCAGCTAAGGCCTCATCTATCTGCTTAGGCTCTATATGCGAGATGAAAGCAGAATCAAAATGATCATGCATTAGCTGGCCTCGTGTGAGAACAGGAGATTCGAAATTACCTATGACTTGCTCGGGTGGATGATTTTTATTACACCGAAGATCAAGTCCAAAGGGATTCGATCCTTGTTCCCCCTGTGTCGCTGGCTGGTTTGCAACTGCTGGATCAGCTGACGCAAATTGATGTTGAGCATTGTTGGCTTGTGCGTCTGCTTCCAGCTGTTGTGATCGTTGATCCAGATGTGAGATAGGATCAGATCTTGTTTCAGTTGATGGTCTGGATACCAGCTGATGATCACTTGCGACTGTTTGTCCAGACGTTGGTCTTAATACCGAATGATATGATGTGCTCGCGCCTTTTTGTCCAGCTGGTGGTGAAGATACCAATTGATAATTTGTGCTAGCAGCTGGTACTTCAGACGTTGGTCTTAAAACCAATGGAGAAGCGCTTGCGACTGCTTGTGCAACGTCTTTTGGAGCAACATCTGATTGAGTGTCGTCTGGTTGAGCATTCATCGCTTCACCTCCAGCAGCTGATACACTTGGGAAGATCAGACCCTGTATGGAATCATTGTTAGTTAAATCAATGACTACTGGGTTACCTGTCAGATCTTGTTGTGCAATGTTGTGCGGTGTGTCCAGCGCTGGTTGTTCTTCAGCTGAATATCTTTGTGACACGTCGTCGTCTGATTCTTCAAGACTTGTTGACTCCAGACGTGAACACAAATCATGTAGGCTTGCAGCTGAATTTGATTTGAAACTGGTTTCATCAAACACCACGTGTGCTGATTCCTCAACTGTCAAGCTTCGATTGTTGAAAACACGATACGCTTTTCTCACAGCTGAATATCCTAAGAAGATACCTGCATCAGATTTAGATTCAAAGGCTGTTAGGTGCTTTTTTCCATTGTTATGAATGAAACATCTACACCCAAACACCCTGAAGTAAGAGATATCAGGTTTCTTGCCATGCAGATCTCATATGGGGTTTTATCGTGCATCCTATTAATTATCGATCTGTTCTAAGTATAACATATTGTGTTAACTGCTTCTGCCCAGAATTTTTGTGAAATATCGGAATATGCAATCATAGATCTAGCAGCTTCTTTCAAAGTGCGGTTTCTCCTTTCAGCTAACCCGTTTTGCTGAGGAGTTCTTGCTGCTGAGAGCTCATGCTTTATCCCCAAGTCTTCCAGATAAGAAGTTAATTTAAAATTTAGAAACTCAGTACCACGATCACTTCTTATCCGGTTGACTGAACAAGATCTGTCATTTTGTGAACCTTTTAAAAGGCGTATCAGCTGGTCGGCGATTTCAGATTTTTCTTTTAAAAACAACACCCAAGTATATTTTGTAAAATCATCAACAACTGCAAGGGTGTAATTCGTTCCCCTAAGCTCGTTACGGAAATAGGACCAAAAAGATCCATATGCAAGAGCTCAAGGCAACGGGTAGAACGTTTTCCGCCTTTATTTGTCGATTTAATTTTCTTACCCAGCTGACAGGCTGCACAGATCTTATCCTTAGAAAAACTGATTTTTGGCATACCAGAAACCATATCACGTTGACTCAATTTAGCAAGTGTTTTGAATGCAAGATGATTCATTCTTTGATGCCACAGCCAGCTCTTGGAAGAACCAGCTGCAAGGCACAACTGCTCAGATTCCAGCTGATCTGACCAATCGATTATGTAGGTATTCCCCGAAAGTTTGCCTACCAATACAGTCAGACCACTTGGACTCTGAACCGTGCATGTGTGTTGTTGAAACTGGACTGTGTAACCTTTGTCACACAGCTGACTAATGATAATCAAATTGTAACGAAGATTATCAACAACTAGGACGTCTGAGATAGAGATGTAACCGTGGATAAGCTTACCCTTACCCACAGTGTTACCATATGCGTTATCACCAAAGACTATCTTTGCGCCTTTGTGTGGAATGACGTCTGATAGCAGCTTTTGATTTCCTGTCATATGTCACGCACAGCCGCTATCCAGATACCACAATGTTGATTCATCAGCTGGTTCATACCTGTTGTCCTGTAATCATAAAACCAGCTTTTGGTACCCAATTTTACTTGGGTCCAGATAGGATTACCCCTTTCGGGACCCATACTTGAATTAATTTGACAGCTTTCCCAGTATGATAGTCCATAAGGGTCTGTGCATAAGTACTGTGAGATCTGTTGAGCTTTGATTTCATACTCTGACCACTTAGATCTCTTTTCTGCTGAACCTTTTTCCAACCAGATTTTACCTTCTTTGAACTACGCCATGACTGGTTAGGAACAAATGACTTTCGACCAGCTTTTGCTTTGTCTTTGTCTAGTTTGTTCTTTAGCCAGCTTGGCTTGGAGTTCTCAGGTTTTTGAAAGCCGATACCAGCTTTTACTTTATGGTTCTACTTCTGAGGGATCTGGTCATTATATGTCATCGACTCACATGGATCATATACCACGTTGGCTTTGACAAAGCTCATCTTATTGAACTTGTCATGTGCCAGCTGTGATTGAGTACTCGTTTCTCCTTCACTGTTGTCACTACTATTGAAACCCAAACCAGTTCTATCATTCGCTGGCTTTTGGCTTTCTTGCAGCTTATGGAGAGAATGAGAAGACTGGTTCCAGGAGCTCACAAGCTCATTTAGACTTTCAATTTCAGCTTTGAGCTCACTAGACTCTTCTCTCAACAATTCATTCTCAGCTGTCATCTTACTCAGCTCGATTTTCAAACTGTCAGCTTCACCAAGTTCAACAGCACTTGGTTCATCTGAACTATTTTAAAATCACTGTTTTCAGCCTTAACTTCCTCGAATGAGTGAGAAAGCTTCCTGTACTCTTTGACCATGTCATTTAGTGCACTAACAAGGTCTTCTTGTGTAAATTCAACATTAGAGAAGTCAAATACCTCGTCATCTGATGTTTGGTCAGCCATTAGACAGTGAACCTCCTCCTGTTCACTATCGCTCTATGATGAGCTGCTGGATGAAGATTCTGAATCAGTGTCCGCCCAGCTTTTGGTGCTTTCCTCAGCCACCAGTACTTTGCGATCATGCTTGCGGATGGATCTTTTGTCACCTCTCGTCCTCATCCGTCTATCTTTGGATCTCTCTTTCGATCTGTCCACAGCTCTTTCATCTGATTTGTCATCTCTGTTGTATCGATCCTCCTTCTTGTATCTATCATCAGTTCTTTTGTCATCTCGCTTGTATCTATCGTCTTTATTGGTTTGTTGCACTCAGCTGCAAAATGCCATGGACGTTCACAGTTAAAGCATTTCATATCAGATACAGCTTTATCATTTTTATGATTATTGTAAGGAGCATAAGGGTTATAGGATCTTCTCAAATATTTTCCAAACTTCTTGACGAAGAGGGACATGACGTCATCGCTGAGTTGATCAGCTGTCTTGCTTGTGCTTGGAGAGCATTGTTCAGTATTTGTAACAGCTAATGCTTTTGTCAGCTGGGATGTCGAGGGTCCAGCTTCTGCTCTTGCCTCCAACTCGAACTCATAGACTTTTAGGTTGGAAAACAAGTCGTGCAGCTCCAGTTTGTTCAAATCTTTGGACTCCCTCATTGCCATAGTCTTCACGTCCCACTCACTGGGTATTGCTCTCATGACCTTCAACGCCAGCTCACGATTACTGTACTCTTTTCCAAGACTGGTCAGCTCTATTACCACAGCGCTGAACCTTTCATCAAACTCAGTCATCGTCTCTCCATCCTTCATCTTGATGGATTCATACTTCTGTTGAGCGACAGTCAACTTGTTCTCCTTGGTCTCATCATTTCCCTCACTGATCTGAGTTAACTTCTCGTCTTCACTGGTGTACTCATGTCTGCTCTTCTCTAGGAACTGAGGCTCGCCATTGGATATAGCAAAAGCTAGATTCGGCTTCATTATCTTCAGCGGCCCTTCAGTGATAACCGCTCACATTTCATCATCTAGAGCAGCCAGATGCGCCTGCATGCGAATCTTCCAATCATCGTAGTCCTCCTTGGAAAACATGGAAATCTTGTTGTGAGAAGTCGACATTTTAATATAAGATGAAGTACAAACAGAAACTGTTCAATAACTGAGATGCGCAGGCTCTGATACCAATTGATAGGATCAATATGGCATGAAAACAGGCCTAGGAGTTCAGAAGGGGGGGTTGAATGAACTCCTTGGTATTTTTAAATTTTCGATACCGTTTAAAAACTATTTTTACAAGCACCGCTTAACTTAAGTCCGAGTTACCAGACTTAAGATATCTCAGTTTAATGGCTGATCTCTTGGCTAACAAATATGTGCGGAATAAAGCCAATTGATCAGTGAACAGTGTAACAAGTAAGTAAATGCGTAATGTAAAAGTTAAGGGACAGAGTTTGTTTCTGGAAGTTCGGATATAAATATCCTGCGTCTCCCCTTCTTCCTTTTCAGGAAGGTTTCACTAGAAGATTTGATGCGTGCAGGCCTTCTACAAACACTCGATCATCGAGCCTCGCTCAAGGTGAACTCCTAGCAACTCCACAAACAAACACGCAGACGCAGCTGCTGGTTTTACAACACTTAGAATGATATTTTTCAAACGGCTTTTAGACAGCACGTTTGTTACAGACTCAACAATGAATACAAGGATGGAATACAATCTATTGAGTGCTGTAAATTCTCTGGTTTCTAAACAACGAAACTCGATTCAAAAGATTGAACCAGAGAATAAACTCGAAGGTAACTCTATGAAGGCTTTTTTGAAAGTTCTTCGAGTTGTGAGCTTTTTGACAATAACTTCAAATTGCAATGCACTCAAAAAATTGGCAGAGTGACAGTAAGTAACAATAGCGAAGGAGAGTTCTTCAATTCAAACTTCTGCTATTTATACTCTTCGCTCTACGGTCATTTGATTTGGCTAAGGAAATAAAATCCTTTTGAAATTCTGATAATCTGTAACCATATATCCTGCTCCATCAAATGGTAAATTGCACATCGTCAGAACCAGATTGTCGTTTTCCATATTTGTGCAATCATCGTATAACAACCTCTGTAAATATGTACTATTTACCCAAAATAGTACCGTCGTTGTCTCCTTAATTCCAGGCAATTGTACGATTCTGTTATGGCCATCGATCTTTTCCAATTTGAGTATATGATCGAATTTGAATCAATTCATTGTTTGTACACCAGCTGATGACTTGAACTTCTGAAAGTATGCACCAGATGATAGCTTCAACTCCTGAAAATATGCACCAGCTGATCTCTTGAAATATCTCCCTTTATGACGTAACGGCTGGTTACAATGCCAGAACACTTCATCACCTGATTTGTCCAACAGCTGAAATACCAACGGCTGATATACAAGTAGATGATTATATGCAAAACCTATCGGCTGAATCCTAGCGCTAATCCAATACGCTGTCGTTTCAACTTATCCAAACACTGTCGTTTTGCAATCTTTAACAAAATACGCTAACAATCAATTACTTGCGTCTGAAACTAAAATTCAACTGCTGAATACCCTTGAAGAATCCAACTGCTGATTACTAACCAACGGCTGATTTTATCCCAACGGCTGATTGAATACCAAGAGCTAATCGTAGAAATCCAACGACTGATCCAGTACCAGAAACTGATAACCTGTAATAATTCAACCTCTGAAATAATCCCGAATATCAACATCTGATATCTAGCATCTGAAAATCTCAACGCAACATCTGAATACTTCCACTTAACAACCATCAGCTGAATATCAACCCGTTGACTGAAATATGCTTTGTTCCAAATACATAGTTGATATCATCGTCTGTCTGTCCAGATCTAGCTTAACTTCAGTACTTATATTATTTTGTTATCACCAAAACTTATTAAATTTTAGCCTAACAGCTAGCTATTATCGACACTTCATAGAAGGATTCTCTAGTATAGCTAAGCCTATGACGCAACTGATCCAGAAAGACAAGAGATTTGTTTGGACGGAAGAATGCGAGAACAACTTTCAACTGCTCAAGAGAAGCTAACTACAATGCTAGTGTTAGCGTTACATTTGGGTTCAGGAGGTTTTTTTGTATGTTCGGATGCTTTGATTAGTGGATTGGTTGCGTTTTGATGCAGCATGGTCGAGTCATCACATATTCTTACCGTCAGTTGAAATCTCATGAGACTCGATACCCAGTTCATGACTTGGAGTTGGCAGTCGTTGTCTTTGCTTTGAAGATTTGGCGCCACTATCTCTATGGCGAACAGGTTTTGGTGTATACTGACCACAAGAGTCTTTATTATCTTTTCTCCCAGTCCGACTTAAATATGAGGCAGCGTAGATGGATGGAGATGCTTAAAGATTTTGATTGCGAGATTATCCCAGTCCAAATTATCGAACTCGTGCTCCCGGGCGTTAACGTTGGACTCCGGAACGTACTCCTGATGGAACGTAGTACAAAAACTGTCCCCACATCAGTCTCCTCAAGAGTTTGTGAAGCACCTCTCCACCAGCGCTCGACATTCTTCCTCAACTGGAAAATAGCTAAACTCAGTCTACGCTCATCGTCATAGCTCACTCGATCAAACAGCCCTGTAATGTGCTGCAACCAGGACTCAGCATCATAACTAGACTCGTCACCATTAAACGTTTGAGGATTCATCCGCTGAAACCTCGCCATGATCAGTTCCATTTCGTCCACACGGGCTGCCAACACATCCACATCGTCATCAACCTGTCTAGCACGCCTACGAACAGGGATACTACGCTCTACCTCCTCATTATGAGCCTCAGATTCTATCGGGATCTGCCTTGTAGCTCTACCCCTACGTCTAGGCGGCATCTAAGCAAACCCTAATGCAATAAGATCACACAGCAAATAACACATAGTCAAGCACACGCAACAAGCAACAAAGTGCCTAGACTCAAGTGTGATCAAAAGAATTCGAGTTTATATCAGTTTAAGCTCTGATATCAAAAATGTCAGGCCTGATGCGTACGATGTTAGAGTAGATGCCCAACTAGCCAACTTGTGTCGTGTGGGTTTATAGACTCTTGTATGAAACAATCTTTATATATGATATTCGCATTTATTTATATGGCATTCTTTACTTTCATTGTGTTGTATGATGATTAACAATTGTGTTGAGTAAAGACCTAGAATGCACTATAGTGTATGTTAGATGTGATAGTGGGTATGACGGCTATCATGAAACACATCTAATAGTCACTGTGTATTCTGAACATGTTCCTAGTCGATTGGGCCGTCAAAATAAGGATAAGGCCGCCCGAG
>KQ999054.1:29055-49660 GCA_001598015.1 Dorcoceras hygrometricum
TTCGATCTCCAAGATGTATGCATAGCTATCGGATCTTTAGCGACTCTCGATTTACCAATGGTCGTTGATCTGATCGGGATATATGGATTGAAAGGACCGTACTGTACGCTAACCACGACCAACTGGTTCTTGCAGACACTATCAATGATACCTAGGGGATCATGGGGAGATGTTGCTAGACGCTCTTACCATGATCCGTTGGGCAAGTCCGGAATTGTGATTCCGGAGCCACAATGGTTGTGGACCCACGGCTAGCTGTATCCCTGAACCATTGAGGGTCACACAAGTACTGGATTCGAGATTCCCGCATGGATACTCAGCTCAATGTGTTGAGCATGAGAAGAGGATTTTGGGGAGTGCGACTTCCTAAAAGTCAACAGGGGTCAAATCGTGATTTGCCGATGTTGAGGGGCAAAACGGTCATTTTGCACTGGGGTTCTGAAAAATGGTTTTTCAGATCATAGTATTCAGTTTTGGAAACTAAGTCGATCGGTCCGAAATGATCGGCGATTGGAGTTACGATGAAGTCACGGTGATGGGGATGAACCGAATGTTCATCCGTTGGACCCGAGCCCGTTGGGCCGGTCCAATTCCATCATCAAGTCTACTTAAGGTAGACTTAGACTTAATTAACTCATAACATAACTTACACAAACCCTAACCCTAGAGCAAGAAGCCGCCGCCCCTTTCTCCTCAAACCTCACGCCGCCGCCGCCGCTGGTCGCCGCCGCCGCCGCCGTTCGCCGGACTTGCTCCGGCCAACTTTTCGAGGAGAATCCGTTGGCGATAAAATCCTTCAGTCTTCTAGTGCAGGCTGATCGGAGGGAGATCGTTTCCGGTCGTGGACCTGATTGACATAATCTACCGCCGCCTACCGTGAAGTGCCGGTTTCCTCGCGAAACTGGTCGGAGCCAGGCACGAGTTGCCAGAAAGGTAACCCCGAGAAACACCCTATGAATGTCATATTGTGTTTGTTTTGAATTGTATTGATCGTCTCCCGGCCAAATTTTTGTTCTTCCGCTGCCTCGCCGGGAGGCGTGATCCGGATCCGCCGTGGTTCCCCAACATACGACAGATATTAACCATGCAATTAACAACTACGGAAGCATTTAAAAAGAGGCTAAGATTTTCGCTTTGGCCTGACTTAGAAACATAATTTAAAAATATTTATACTTAAAATATTGGTTTTACAACAACCCAAAAGCTGACACCAGTAGCTGCAGATAAAAAATACAAGTATCGAGCATCCCAAAACAATACAATCTCAAATCAGCAATAGAACATCAACACGGGGCATTCCCCGGAGACGACTCTAATACATAATCATAAAATATAAATAAGTGGGACACTCTGTTAGGACCGGAAATAGGAAATTAATGCAAACGAGCGCTGCTACTGATAAATAAAAAATTTTGCGCTGCTATAAAGGAGCTACAATAGCTCAAGGTTCTTGAACATTAAATAGAGCACCGGAGACAGATCTGGTATGTAAGCAGAACTGAATCCTAATTTTAAAACAACTCGGCGCGAAACATATTTCTGTAAACAGAAATCTATTCGACTTACTGTGTGTGCAATCTGATGCGTGCGTGCTAAATAAATGCAAGTGCGGAATGCTGTACTTAAAAGAATACAATACACTGCTATTTGTTTCTTGAAGTTCGGAGCTCAATCTCCTACATCTCCCCTTCTTCCTCCTCGGAAGGTTCCATTAGAATATGAGTCACCGAGCCTCGCTCCAGGTGAACTCATGTCCTTTACACCAGCCCTCGGTTGTGTCACTTACTTGTTTTACGTCTATGTGAGAAAGGCTACAAAGACAGAGTTTAACGTCTTCGTGCTTGGACGGGATCTGATTTTGTATTGTTTGTGATTCACTCGCTAATCAATTTCGCACATCTCTCAAAATATGCGAATGAATCTCTGTGTGTGAGATTTTACAGTGTATCGCTCAACTCTCAAATGATAAATCTCACACACTGGGAAATGCTCCTAAAGATCTTATTAGAACTCAACAGTCGACGTCGTTGTAAGCTCCTCTCTAATGGTGGTCGACTGCTTCGTTCTTCTATTTTCTTCCCTCTGTAATTTCTCTGTTTTTCGTCCCTCATGAATCGATCAAGCCTTTTCTTCATTTGATCTTGCTGTTTAAATAGCCTCTGTTCAAATTCATTCGATTGACACACTTTTCTTCCCGTTGAAAGATATTCTGGAAAGCACCGACAGGAAGTTGTCCTTGTGTCCTTTATTTTGCAGGCTTTGTCTTTTTCTAATTTGCTTTTACATTCCAGCAGCTGGTCGCTTCAACTGATTTGTTCCATCAGCTGATTGTTCTTCATTAATTGAGCTATACCAACAGCTGGTAGCTTTGTATTTAGCACAACGTCTGGTTCAACTTTGTCTTTGCGCTGCGTCTGGTTTTTCTTTAGCTACTGCGTCTGGTTTTTCTTTGCAATGCAACGTCTGGTTTTTCTTTGCAATGCAGCGTCTGGTTTTTCTTCACAACGTCTGGTTCATTTTCTTCACAGCGTCTGGTTTATTCTCTTCACAACGTCTGGTTGTAACTCTTCACAACGTCTGGTTTTTCTTCACAACGTATGGTTGTAACTCTTCACAACGTCTGGTTGTAACTCTTCACAACGTCTGGTTTATCTTGTTCTTTTAGCACAACAGCTGATATTACTTGTTTCTACTAAATGCTTTGCGTCTGATTCAACAAACAAATCAACGTCTTCTTCTGTTTGTTGTTCAATCATCTTGGATCAGCTTCTGTCTCACATATGCCAAATTCTTCTCTCCTTTACTCCAATCAGATTTCACCTGTTAATCTTATTTTTCACTCTTCACAGTATTCTCCATACTTCTTCTCCAGATTTGTCTCTACTTAATATTTCTTCCAGACTTCACAACAGACTTCTTCTGCTTCTTTTCTTCATCAGACTTGTCCTATTTCTTCAACTTGTCTTCAACAGATTTTCTTTCAGATTCGTACTGTACAATTGTATGATCACGTCTGATAACATATTCCACCTCTTAATGCTTCGCGTAACACAACGTCGTGCTCATAAATTGCTTCATCGGATTTCTCCTCACGTTGCCTTCTTCAGACTTTTCAACAGATTCTTCAATTTACTTCTTCGCGTATGTGAATCCAGATTTCTCCTGTTCACTACTTCTCTTCTTTTGAGCATACCAGATTTCTTCTATTGGAGAAATCTGGAAGATTTCTCACCAAACCAGATTCTTCCAAATCAGACTTTGCCTATTCAAAACGTAAATGAGACTTCTTCATTTTCTTTCATCATGTGTAATGAATCAACCTTCTCCAGTCACTGATTTATTCTTTCCAACACTTCTGTTGATTTCCTCACAGTACTGCTCTTCACGTTACATTCATACAGGTTTCTAATATTACTTCTGCACACTGCGTAGAGATGTCAGTAATCACAATAATAGGTTTTGTGTAATTCAAAACACATTCTGGATCTGTTATCCAGATCCATTACACTCTATACACCTCTCGGGGCACCACCAACTGAGTCATCTCCACGACCAGCTGAGAAACGTTGGTAACCTGAACAACACACAGATAACCAAACAATCAGCCCAAGAGGGACAGGGGTCAAACCCCAGTACGAAGAGCGATATAAAACAACAAATGGACAGCAACAGATATAAATGCAAGTGCTATGCATGAGACAGCAGGATGTAAATGCAACAGGCTACAAACGAATCAGGAAGGAGCTCGAAGAACCAGCTCAACAGCTGTCAACAGATACAAACAAAGGGTAGTGGCCACAAAGTATGTAAGAGCATGGTAGCTATCCACTCGTCTCAACACACTGTACCAGAGCATAAACCAGATCACTCAACCTGCTGTTGCCAAAGCTCATGAGAGCGTAGTAGTTATACACACGTCTCATAGCAACCAACAACTAAACCAGCAGGGAGATGAGGAGCACGGTATTGCCGCTCGTCATCAATAACAGCATCCTGGTACACATGGGTTAGTACAACAACAAACGGCTAACAGATATGAGCTCAATCAGGAAAGATGCATGTATGCCAATGCAACTACTTACAATAATCAGCACAGAACAACAGCAAGCAATACAATACGATAGCATACACACTGCACGCATACCAACAAACATACACATATATCCAAGCTTATCCCAAATCTGTAATAAAAGCTCAAATCCGTACCTTAGCTTCTGTGCTACAATTACCACAACAGGGGTCCCAAGTAACTCAGATCTGAAACCTGAACTGAAGAACCAATCGACCGGAACGCGAACAGATAACAAACTAGCTTCTTCGTGTTCTTCTTCTAGCTAACCAAAGTTTTCGAAAGTGGTAGTAATGGAAGCGTCTTGGCAAGGGGAACTCAACGCTACCAATATTGCTCCAATCGGAGTTATCTGCCATCGGAAATTGGAGAACCAATCGACCGGAACGCGAACAGATAACAAACTAGCTTCTTCGTGTTCTTCTTCTAGCTAACCAAAGTTTTCGAAAGTGGTAGTAATGGAAGCGTCTTGGCAAGGGGAACTCAACGCTACCAATATTGCTCCAATCGGAGTTATCTGCCATCGGAAATTGGAATAAATAGTCTACGGTGAACAGTAAGGGTTTCGGTACAGTAGAGGATATGCTTACGGGGAGAGATATTTTCTAAATGTTGAGAAGTAATGGCGTTCGTCTGGTTAAAGTCCTCTATTTATACAACTTAAGTCTCCAGATCTGGTGAATAGTAGCCACTGACACTCAGGGCTCACAGCTGGTACCAGCTCATATCTGAACACTATACCAGATCTGACTCTACGCTATACCAGATCTGATTACCACCAAATGACGTTGCACATGAGTCCCACTCAGATCTGACCAGCTCACTAGTCTCTCTCTCTCTCTCTCTCCCAGCTGGTACACGTCATCCAGCTGCACTCTAGCACAACACGCACCAGATCTGGTATCTCAAATCAGTACACAGGGTACCCAGCAGCAACAGATCTCAACGTAAGCAGTAGCAACAGCTCTTCACTGTAACAGATCATCCCTTGGCCCACTCACACGTGTCATCAAACTAGCTCCTAAATGGATATCACTAAACGGCATCGCATCGCAACCCAGATCCGGATGACCAGATCTCACACATTCAGATCTGATCACAAACACTGTCCAGCACATAATACACTCGACCAGCGTCTACTAGTAACTCGAAACGACATCGCACTACCTTCCGATATGGACAACCCAGAACCGGTCTACACCAAATTACAAACCGAGCTGGTCCACGTAGCGTTACCAGATTTCTCTCTTCAAAGATGGTTTCCTCCAAACGACGTCGCTTCAGCACCTGCTTCAAATGTTCAACTTAGCATACCCAAAATGACTTGAGACACAATTCTTAAGCATCCAACCAACCAACCTGACCGTTCTATGAAAACTAACCCAAATCTGGTCCACGCACAGACCAACTTATGTTCACTAAGCATACCAGCTCAAAGCTGGTCCGTCCCAGATCAGCTCACGCCTGGTCCGGTCTATGCTAAACCCGATTAATTAAACTAATTTCTCCACTAATATTTCGGGTCTCACACCGGCTAAGGAGACGACTAGTTTGATTTTTGCAGATCTTGATTTTTTCGTACAGGTTAGGGACTCCATTTTTTCTAAAGTGGTTCTCTTATGATGAGATTCATGGATTCGTGAGACTAGGTCGATGAAGACCTTATTAGCAGCTAATGTAGCCATTCATATGGGCCGAGACAGATTCTCTTCGCGTAGCCTTCAAGTGGAGATCGCTGGTACAGGAAAACTTCAAATAAATGTTTCTAGAAAACTTTTGATTGAGAGGCGGAAAAATTTTGTTCCTGGCACTTCCTTCTCCGGCATAGACATTTTTTTTGGACGTGTTGTCTGAGGCTCACAAAATTGCAATGTTAGCATATCTGAGGCTTAGAAGGCAGCATAATCTTGTGCGGACGCTGCCAGGGCCCTCGAACATATTTTCTGGCTCAGATGAGTATATAGTAGAGTGCTCAGATTTTATTTCCTTTCACCCAATGGTGAATCAGTGCAAAGACTTGGTTGTTCATCCTTCAGTACAGATTTCAGAGGTTATTCACAGTGTTCAGAGCTATTCAGCATGGACGGCGTGCTGAAAAATTTTGTGGATTATTTGACGAGGATGCACAGCCAGAATTAACCTCAGTTTGGAGCAGTTGCAGTATCAAGAGTTGTTGACGTCTTTCAAGTCTGAATTTGATCAGCGAATAAAGTCTCTTGAGCTTAGTGTTGAAGACCTGCATGTGTCACACATTACGACGGTCAATAAATAGTGGAAACAACATTTGGACTTACTCAGGCAGGGAGATAAAGTAAAAAGTTGAACTTTCCTCGGGATTACATCTACAAGACTATTACTACTTGAAGAGGCATGGAAATCATCGTATGAAAAGTAAATTCGAGACTCGCCTCCCTCAGCTCTCAGCTTGCAAAAGTAGTTGCTCATCTTAAAAGAGCTGGTGATGTAAAAAAGAGGGAAGGTAGCAGCAGCAGTAGCAGACAAAGGGAAAGTAGCAGCAGCAATAGATTCGGAGACAACAACGGCAAAAGCAGATGGTTTTGAGAAAAGTTGCTTTAGTTTTGAGAAATGCTGATAGAAAAATAGAACGGATGGCCATGAGCTCTCACACAGCTCAGGCACCAATTCAAGGATCGAAACAACAGATTACGTGCAATTATCCGATTATTCCCTCTAAAAATTGCAAGCTGTTGGTTAAAATCATGCGATGCGAATATGAATGCAGAAAGCTGTAAACTAAAAACTGTAAATAACTCATCTGTTTGTTTATGGAAGTTCGGAGATGAATCTCCTATGTCTCTCCTTCTTCCAAACTTGAAGGATTCCACTAGAAGACTTTGATTATTATAGCTTCTGCAATAACCGATCCAATAGCCCGCAAGCTGCGAGAACTCCTAACACACCACGCTACACACAAGCCCGCAAGCAATGTGATCTGCAACACTATTAACTTGTTTAATGTCTCTGTTCAAAGACTAAAATGATTCTGTTTTACGTTCACTCTAATCTGTTTCGCCCATATCTCAATATGTGAGTGAATGTGTGTGTGTGTGAGTTTACAATGTAAGCTCTTTCTCTTTAGTATTGAATCTCACACACTTGGGAAGGTGCTCTGTAAGCTGTCTTCTTCTTCATCAAGACTCCATCTGTAGGGAGTTGAACACTTCTGTTTAAGCTTTATCTCTCTGAATATTGTTCTTCTCTCTTTTCTTTTCTCCCTTCCCTGGCTGTGCAGTAGATTAGAATGATTCTGCATTGAAGTTTTCAGCTGTGCACCAGCTCACACCTGGGCACAGCTCTCAGCCTGTACACCAGTTGCCACCTGTGTATATCGGCTCTAGACTGTTGCACATGCTTTCTTTCTGCGTTTCGTGCGTATATGTCACTGTGTGCACCTCTTTGTTTATCACTCTTGTTTTTGTCGCTCTGATTCATCGTTTGAATCTGTTGTATGTATATATATAAATCCTTTGAAGATTTGTTACCGTTGAAGAGATCCCATAAATTGTGCCTGTCAATTTGATCTTCAGCCATGATATAAGGTTCTTTCCTCTTTTGGCTATCAACGGCTTCTTTCCTCTTTTAGCGAGATTCAAAGGATCTCTCCTTTCTTGGAAAGATTCAAAGGATCTTTCAGCTCGGACAAAAATATAGTTTTGTCCTTTCTTGTACTGTTTATAGCTCGTACAAATTTCTTGACTTTTTTTGACCAGTTCTGGCCTGATCTGCTATGCTGTTCCTCTGAGCCGGTCCTTGAGTTGATCCTCTACGAAGCTCCCTCTAAAATGTTCTTGCTCTAATCTTATTCGTACTGCTTTGTACAGCTCTCAGATGTTAGATGCTTTCTGCTGATTCTATCTGAGCTGTTCTATTCTGTATTGCTAAGCTCTATTCTGGTCTGTGTTCACAACGGTTTGATCTGAGCTGTTAACACTGAACTGATCTACAAACCATGCTGATTCTGTCTGAGCTGCTTCTCTGAGCTGTTTACTCGATCTGATCTGTTCTAAGCTCTGAGCTGATCTGAACCTTCTCTTCTCTGAGCAGTTCTAAGATGTTCTCTAAACCAAATATTGTTCATCTGTTCTAATCTGTTGAACTGTAAGCTGAACTATAATCTGCACTTGATCGTTGATCTGAGCTGTTATTCTCTTGAGCTGATTTTCCTCTGCTGGTCCAGCTTGGCCGTCCCCTTACTGTTCCAGCTTAGACATCTTCTCAACAGGTTGCAGCTCTCGTCCAATCTGTTCTGCTATAGTACCCTTATCCAGCTCGCAGATGTCTGCTACAGTGCTTTCTTCAGCTCATAGCTCATCTGCTACAGCTTATGTCTGATTTGCTTCAGCTTTAACCTGCACATTCAATTAAATCGTTAGAAACTTACTAACAAGTTTTGTGTTCATCAAAATCCAGATTTGATCTGTTACACAGATCCAACAAATGCTTTTGAGAAAATTTGTTTCAGTTTTGTGGATCAGATGAGATAGTTACAGTTCTTTTACTTAGCGAATTGTTCGTAATTTTTTTATTCTAAATAAAGCTGCTAAGTTTTGTCATCACTAAAAAGGAGAAAATTTTTAAGAGTAAAATTTAAGGTTTTTGTGATAATAAATACAAGAACCCAAACCGAACAGATTACAACAGTATGATGTAGAGCTGAACAGAACAGATTAGAGCTTCGCATAGAGCATATCAGTTTAGAGAAGAAACCAGATGAAGTGCAGTGAAGATCAGCTAAAAGCGAGTCGAACAGCTTAGAACGTCACAGATCAGCTCAGGACGTCCCAGATCATCTCAGAGCAAGTCGACCAGTTTAGAGCGTCACATTTTAGCTAACATGCAGATCAGCTCAGAACGGCGAAGATCAGCTCAGCAGGAAAATCAGCTCAGAACGACGCTATCAAACACAGGACAAGAAGATCATCTTAGAGTGTCTCTATTCAGCTCTGGACAAGAAGATCAGCTTAGAGCGCCGATATCATCTTAGAACGTCGCTATCAGCTTAGAGCATCAGCTCCGGACAAGAAGATCGTTTACAATGTCGCAGTTTAGCTCAGAGCAAGTTGAACAGATTAGAGTGACATGGAACAGATCATATTGAAGTTTCGTAATCAGATCAGATATTTAGTGAAGGAATCAGTTTAGAGAATATTCAGATCGGATCTTCGTACAGAGAACAACTTACAAAATACTATGGGAATGAACATCTTAAAGCGAAGACAGAAGAGAGCAGCTTAGAGCGAACACGGTACAGAGAACAGCTTAGAGCAAAGACAACGCAGAGAACAGCTTAGAGCAAAGACAGCGCAGAGAACATCTTAGAGCGAAGATAACTCAGGGAACAGCTCAGACCGCATAAACAGCTTTCAGCTTTGAGCATATAAGCTTTCATATCAGAGCGTGATGAGTTCAGTTCTCAGGTCAGTATTTATATTATCAGTTTACATATCAGCTCAGAGGAAATTTTCCCGATCAGCTTAGAATTGAGTATCAGTTTAGACCGGGAAAATTTCAGCTCAACGAAGAACAGCTCTGACGGTTTTTTGGTTCAGATCGCAAGAGCAGTTTACAGATTTTCATGTAGCAGCTTAGAGCTCACAAGCTTTCAGATCGCGCGTACAGAGAACATCTCAGAGCGTACAACCATCAGTTTAGACATGAAGATATCAAATCAAATCAGATTGATCAAGTTCTTAATCCCTGGATAAATTACTAGACGCTATTTCTGCACCTAACAGTAGCATTCCTATGATTCTGATATGAAGAAAGGCAAGTACTTCAAGTATGGAAAGAAGATCAACTAGCCATTAGAGCAAATCATTCAAAGATCGATGGAGCTAGAGATCTGTATAAAGAACGATAAACAGAAGCTATACAACGTCACTGTGATTGATATTGCTACGTATTTCCAAACGAATGTCGTGTTGCACATATTACTTCGCGAATAGAAACTTCACTGTTCATCGTCTTATTTGTTACAACGTTGCTCTCAAAAGCGTCAAATTCATTTTCCTGAGTTGTAACCACTCTATAGATTCATGTATTCAAGTGTATATCATAAGCAGAGTGTATAGAGCGTGTGTAAGCTGAAACAGCTTAGAGAAAACCCTTGTATTTGCAGAATAGATCACGAGTCTTTCTGTCATAGAAGTACTAGGAGTTCTCGCAGCTTGCGGGCTGTAGGATTTGGTTAGAGCATGAGTTGTTGTAATCAAATCTTCTAGTAGAATCCTTCCTGAACAAGGAAGAAAGGGAGACATAGGAGTTTAAGCTCCGAACTTCCATAAACAAACTCTCAACTCTCTTTACTTTACTGCATTCAGTTCTTAAAACTGTTTTTAGTTTTTATATATCTGTTCACTGTTCAATCGAGTTTATTTCGCACAAATATTTTTTACTCCAGAGAACAAAGCACACTGAGATCTTCCAAGCTGGTAACTCAGCTTAGAGGTAGCCGAAGGCTTGTAAAATCTTTTTAAAAGAGTTTTGTGAAAAAGTTGAAGGATTTCATTCACCTCCCCCCCAACTCCCGAGCTGTATTTTAACTCTATTTTTCGATCCGACAAAGAAAGTCAACTGCAATCCAGCCAAAGCAACCTTCGAAGACAGCATAATCAGAGGTAATTTTTATTCTGACTTAGTCTATAGATTTTTCTGGTGTAGCTGCTATTGCAGCTCAAGCTGGTGCAGATTCTAGAACAGATCGAGACTCTCTTTATGCCAATTCTAAAGAAAACAAAGGATTATATCTGATTCCCATTATTCCAAGCACCCCGGATGAGCCTACCAATGCCTTTATAGAAGAAATTCAACGCTTATCTGATTTAGTTGAGTTAATGAAGGAAGCAGTAAGCTCTGCAAGTAGGCCAGCTCTTTGTGCAAGCTGATTTACAAATTTTTATGTCAAGGTATATGGATGCTTTACTGGCATTAGTTTGAAGGGCTCAGTGCTCACTACAACTAGATCTCTTTAAAGAAATTTGAGACAGTAAAAGTGAACTTAATGATGAGGTAGCCACACTCAGCTCACAAATTCTTGAGGTTGTGGAGTGCATAAAGAGTGGAGGTTTCCGAAAATGGGGAAAGTAGTAAGCGGACGAAGATATAAAAAAGAATTAATGGATACAGAGTCTTGGAGAATTTTTGCTATCAGCAACATGAATTGATGCAATAAGTATATTGGCAAGCTGATTGAAAAACAGATACTGAAGTTTAATATTATACTTCTGATAAAAATATTGTACGACAAATATATGTGCTCCTTACCCTATCATCATAGTGATGTAGATCTCAGTTGGTAACCTGGATCATATCAGAGTTCAAGCAGTTAGAAAGAATAGCCTTAGCTAGTGAATACATTTAGACTTAGATGGAGGATTATACATTCTTTGTACTATGTAATATACCTCAATTTCATAAACGATAAATTCTTTTTGAAGCCTATCATTCTTAGTTTTATCATCACCAGAAAGGGGGAAAATATTAAGTATAAAAATTTAAATTTTGGTGATAACAAAACCAGATCAGGCCAGACCCTTCAACAGGTTTTAACCAGATCAGGTCAGAGCTAAACTAAGTAAAGGAAACTCGATTCTAGAGCAGAGCTTAGATAGTTTAGAGCATATCAGTTCAAGTAAATAGAAAAGAAAAACAACTCAGATCAGACCAGCTTGAGTTTTCAATTCAGAACACAACATATCAGATTAGAGAGTAGATCAGATTTGAGTTTTGATTGATATTCAGATTATAGCAGAGTTCGAGGCATGACCTGAGAAAACCTTTATAGTCATTGAACAACTTAGGGAAACAATCAGAATTTTTAAGAGTTGGTCATGTACGATAATTGCTTGTTTTGAGCAAAAAGAAGATTCATTTAATGAAGCAGTATGCAATATAGTGTAAGAATTAAATGCACATTAGTTACGTGAAGACAATCGTATGAGGATACATCCACTGAGTCTACTGATAACATTTATAACCATTAGATCCGAAGACTATAAAAGTAGCAGGATTTTATTTGAAGAAAAATATAAATAAATCGAGCAAACAATCAACTAAACTTACAAACACTTGAAACTAAACTCAATCTTTCAGATGATCATTCATTCTTATGTTTAGATGTTCTGTAATTACTTTAGTTTATAGCTAAAAGTGTTAGGCTTACATTCTGTTGAACAGTATTAGAAAGCCTTAGAACTATTTGTAAGTAGCCTAGTCTATGATGTTATCAGATGAAAAACTAGGAGTTCAGATCGGGTTGTCTAATTGACTGGTTTTTGATACGCTATATCTTATTCAAAGTTTTCTAGTATTATACCTTCCAGATCGAAAGAAGGGGAAACGTAAAAGTTTGAATTTGAACTTCTAGAAAAAAATTCCTACTCTCATCTGATTTATCTTCCTCGCATTTATAATATTTTTTCACTAATTCAATTGAGCTCATTCCGCATAATTTACTTTATTGCTCAAGAAATCAGCTCAGACTGTTCTTCTTTCAGTTGGTAACTCAGCTAATTAGCAAAAATTGTCTCTAAGCACAAAATCTTTTAAGAAAGAGCTTATTCACCCATCTCTAAACTTCACTCATATATTGATCCATTATATTTTGAAAGACTTTTGTAGAATATTTAAACTATTTCATAGAATTTTATGTATTTTTTAATTGATTTGTTTGAACTAATATTTGAAAGTGAACAACTCTAGGATTTTTATCCATCAATATAAACAATCTCACTTATTTATTTGAGGTAAGAAATAATTCAAAATTTTCAAGTTAATTAAACATGTTTAATTAACTGGTTAGTATCCTTTAAAAGTTGCATAACTATATTTTTCAATATTAACAAATAAGCCAACAAACAATAACTTCATTCATTTTAAGTATTTTTTCAAGAAACATTATATCTAAACATATTTAAAATAAATAAATTACAAGTAGTTAATGTTAGGATCGAAAATATGACTCGGGAGTTCAGGGGAGGGGGGAGTGAATGAACTTCTTTGCTAATTTTTACGAAAAACTGTTTTAAAAATATTTTACAGCTCTTGGCTAACCTCTAAGCTGAGTTGTCATCTTGGAGGATCTCAGTGAAAATCTTTTATCTCTTGTAACAAAGATAATTGTTCGGAAATAACACGATTCAACAGTGAACAGATAAAATTCGTAAAGCAGTAAATAAAAGGAATCAAGATTTTGTTTCTGAAAGTTCAGAGCTTAAACTCCTACGTCTCCTCTTCTTCCTCAACAGGGAGGATTTCCACTAGAAGATTTGATTATACAACTCCTTGTACAAACCCGATCCGACAGTCAGCAGCTGCAAGAACTCCTAGTCTCACAACAGATGCATACCGCAATCTGTTCTACAATACAAAATACAACCCTAGGCTTTTTTGGCTAATCTAGCTCTCAACACTCTGTTTTTGATTTACAAGAAAATCTTAACACTACATAGATTACAAATGTTGTGTGACACAAATAATTGATATTCAATAAGTTGTGTGTGTCACTAGCTGTGAGCTGGTTTCAAAGTTGAACTCTATTTTCAGTTTGCTTTCACAATAGTTCGTAAGTTGTTCGATCACAGCATTGTAGGATTTTAGCTCGTGAGATGTACCAAAATTGTAGAGTCTTCTCAAACTGATATGCTCTCAAATATATACCCTTTGGATATAACGGTATAAATGTTATCAGTAGACACGTCGTATAGATCCAAAGTGAGATGTCTGCGGCATCTTAAATGCTTGTACTGTTCACTTACACCTTCATTAAATGTTTTTCCTATTTTAGCAACCTTTACGCCGTTCTCAGTTGAAAACACATCTCTGGATATCTGGGATAAGCTCAAAGTAGTTCCAACGACTACAAAGCGAACTTGATAAGTCAACACATCAAATCAGTCTGTACGAAACCTCAAAATAATTTTAAATCCTTCTAGCTAAGTTGTCTTTACCCAGTTGGATTTCGATCTGGTCTGTGCTGAACTACTCTAATCTTGTCTAAGCTGTTCTGGTCTCTAAGATCTATACTACCCCAGATTATAATCTTTCTTTGCTTCAGTCTTATTCTATAGAAACACAAGTCTTCCTGATTGCATCCATCTCTTCTAAAAGAATCTGGGTAAATTGTGCTTCACTAACGCCATCCCTGAATCAGCTTTGCTCTGAGCTGTTTTCTCAACTGTTACAAAACAAAGTTCGTTCTACCCGTTCTGTTTGGATATACTCTGCTCTTGTAAACCAATCAATCTCAATATGTCCTCCGAGCTGGTTTCGCTTTAACTAGCTTATCTGAATACCCTGAGTCTCTGAGCTGGTTTGACCTTAACCAACTTAGCTCCGATCTGGTTTCAATAATCAACCCAGTAAGCTGCACCTTGAACTGGTTGATAAACCTCTGAGCTGATTAATCTCTTTTTTTTCTTCACCAAAACTTATAAATTATCCATCAATTTTCCCCTTTTTGGTGATGACACTTGTGCAATAAAAGAGATTTTATTATCTTGAAGACTTTTTACAAGTATAACCAGCTATACAAAACAAAGAACTAAGCCTTAAGCTTCTAAGTCCTCACAGCCGTCTCTTTTTGCTGCTCTCTCCTTCCCCTTTTGGTATCACTTATTCCCTTAAAGTGATTTACCAATTCCACTAGATGTAAACTTGACAAAGTCCAAATCAATAGTGATATGTTGTTGGCTTTCTGTAAATTGACGAACGAGATTAGTTTCCAGTGCCGTATGGGAAGTATTAATGCTGGTTACCACCTCATCCATCTTATTGTAGAACGATCGCCTGAAAATGTCGGAGTCGTGTTTCATGTACGTCTGATCATCCCTCACCATATCAACCTTGGATTCCAGGGATTCGACGACTCTCTTCACAGTTTTAAGCTCAGAAACAACATCAAAATCTTCCTGGGGACTTGAAAAATTAACGGGCTGCGGACCAACTTGGGCAAAATCCTCTTCTTCTTCGCTATTATTTCTATGATCTGTATACTATACCATATGAAAACCGGAAGAAACTAAGAATGTACAGAAAAATTTGAACTGCTTGGACTTGATGGGGAGGAACCAGCTTGAGCTTGGTGCTCAACTGGTTGCGCTGCTTCAGGCCTGGCGCTCCTCTCTTGAGCCTGATGCTCCAACAAATCTACAGCTTCCGATTCCTCCACATTCTCTACAATCAGACTAAGCTCCTCAACATGCTCCTGAGCATGTTGCTCAATCATCACAGTCTCTTCGTCCTGAGCTGGTTGCGCTTGATCTTGGTGCTCAATCGCAAGAATCCTTTTCTCCTCCGCCTGAGCCGGTTGCTCCGCTTCCTCCTAAGCTTGAGCTGTGGTTCCTTGGTTTGACATTATGCGCCCCTAAGTCCAGGTAACTTGTTGATGTCATCTATAGAAGCAAATCCTGCGACTGAGGACTCTGGAACCAGAAGGGGTAGACCAGCTTAATGTCTCTGCGACCTGTGCTACTTTATGATCTCTTTAAGCTCGCAGTCTAGAAACCGAATACACATATGATCATAGTTCGCAGATGGTGCAGGTGGATTAAAATTACCTCGATGCTCATCTAACTTGTCCTTCAACTCCTTCTCATATAGCTTGCACTGCACCAACATCCTTCGCTTCAATATCTCTGACACCAGCTCTATCTTAGCCCAAGTCAAGAATTCATCTTATATTTTGACAAAACTTGTAATGGGCGTCATCAACTTTATTATATTGAGCCACACCTCTGTCCGGAAGTGTGCCCATTCATCAAAGATGACATCTTCAAGGACACTGCTTCCCAGACTGCTTGAACCACCAATAAACAGTATTCCTCGATAGGGTTTGGCCGGGTAAATGCTTCTAGTATCTCCTTGCCCTTAGCTGCTGGTCTATCTTAGGTAGGAAGTGGGTTGCCCAATTGATCTCTCGAATCTCGATTGGGACAACACCATCCCACTTCCATAAGCAGTGGATTGTTGTGCAGGTTGTTCAGGTTCTGTCCTGACAACAATAGGAAGCTCTTTCGAAACAGCCTGCTCCTCCATAGCTTGAATAGGCTTGACCAGCTTTGGCCTCTTCATCCTCTATTTCTTCTTGATTTCCAACAGGGGAAGAGGCACAGCTGACTCAGAATCAGATGGAGCTATTTGAACCAGTTTGCGTGTAGCACCATCTCCACCTTTCTTTGCTGCGCCTAGCACCGCCAAAGGACACATGTCCCCATATGAGCTGTTCTCAGATTTGGACTTAGCTGGAGGAGCTGAGCTCCCAGCTACTATCTGCTTCTTCATCACCACCTTCTCCTTCTTCACCACCAGCTTTGGCTCTACAGCTACTTGCTTCGGCCTCTAGTTCATCAGCAACTGCAGACCATCAGCAGTGAATTTGTTTTCACCTACTGTATCCCCCGATAGCTTGCTTGTCTCACCAGCTTGTGGAGCAGCTTGATTCTTCTTCATATAGGTGAGAACCGATTTGTGGTTCAACACCTTGAGGGGATGTAGGCCATAGACTCCCCAAGGTCTACCTTCACCAGCTTCTCCAACAAAATACTAAGGGGCACTGTGAATCACTGAGATTGCTTGCCAGGCATATAGACCATGGAAACTAGGGTTTGAAACAGAATGTGTCCCCAGTTCACCTTCATCTCGGCGCTGATCGCCTCAAAATTATTCGTCGTAACTACATCAAATGAGCCAGCCTTTGCAAGACTTCGCTACAATGTCGTGTAGCAGCCTGTATCAACCTTCATGTCTTTCTTCTTGTTTGGGGGCCTGAATGGAAAATCTGTACCAGAGAACAAAACCTTCATGTCGGCCACTACCTTAGCCGGTACCCCCGAAAAACTCACCATCCCATCTGTTGGAAGGTGAAGCATCTCCGCAAAAACATCCTTCATAAACACCATCTTCCTCTTTGCCACTGTACTCACTATCGTCCCAGTGATAACCGTCGCGCTTGCGAAAGACTCAGAAAAGCATCCTCAAACACTAAGCTAGAAGCACCTAAAAATCCCCTAAGCCTTGATTCCTCCAGTGACTTGAACATCTTCACCATTCCTGCATTATCCATGCTCTGCACGGATTCAAAGTTGACCTTCAATGCATTGACAATTAAAGAATCCATCTCTGTGAGACCTGGAAATCAATAATGAGATTAATTGTTGGATTAATCGGAGTTTAGAGCAATTCTAGAAATTTTGGTATTTTTGAGCTTGAGATCTGTTTTGTGAGATCTAGTTTTGTGGTGAAAGCTGGTCGGTGGTGAAATCCAGTCGTAGCGTGTATTTGGTGGCGCAAGAGATCTAAACGTTGTCGAGTAGGTGAATTCTGGTAGTGTTTTAGAATTTCAGACGTTGCCTTGTTGTGTTTTGCGTTGGTTCAAAACGACAGCGTTTAGTTAAGTTGGTGCGACGCCGTTTTGGGTACCAGCTGCGAGAGATTTGTTAGCTTGTGTGTCGTCTGGATTGTTTGTTTCGTTGAGAGCAGACGTCAACGCTAGTCAAATTTCCTGTAGCTTGCGTCAGGTTGTTTTGCACGAGAGTTAGCGGCTGGATGACGTAGTGGATTGTTTGTTTCGTTGAGAGCAGACGTCAACGCTAGTCAAATTTCCTGTAGCTTGCGTCAGGTTGTTTTGCACGAGAGTTAGCGGCTGGATGACGTAGGATGTGCGACGTCGTTTTGGTTAACGCTAAGAAATCCAGACGCTGGGGGTTATGAGACGCCGTTTTATTTAATTGGAACGTGACGTCTGGTACCAGCTTTTGGTTTGTAAGGAATCCAGCCGTTGGGCTATACGACGCCGTCTAAATTAGTTGGAACATAGCGTTTTGATTATGGCGTCTGGTATATTTGTATCAGCTGTTGGTTGTTATGTGAGTGCTGGTTGGGATATTAGTAGTGCATCGTCTGGTTTTGTCGGTGGATGTTTTTACCCAGATTTCAGCAGTTGCGAGATGTATTTAAGGAAGAATTGGTCTTCGATTTTGAGTACCAGATCCCATACTTAGAGAATATTCTCCCGATTGTCGATCTCTGTTTCTCGAACCCTAGTACTGTTCACCGTGAGTTTCTCCGGCGATTTCCCGTTGATTCCGGTCATCGTTTTCACGATCGAGGTAGCGTTGGACTCCTCTCGAGAAGCTCTTTCATCCTATACCAGTATTGGAGGCTGTGGTTGGCTAGTTGCGGAGCACGAAGTTGCTGCCCTGTTCCTGTGTTACGTAGTTCAGGTGTTGGAATTGAATCTCTCGGGCTTGTATTTGTGGTGACTGTCGCACAGAAATATAAGGTACGGATTTGAGCTTGTGATAGCTTGGAAGTTACGTGAGATATAATGTGAGGCTGCTGGGATGTTTCGGTGAACATGGCTGTGTATTGCTTGCTATGCATTTGTGTTATGCTAGCTGATTTTATGTGAACTGCATACACGCATTTGTTCATAAATATTTCAGATCCCTCGTGTATTGTATATTGCAGCCTTGTAGCTTGTTGTATTGCGCTGTTGTTTCTTACCAGGATGCGAGGGCGAGCGGCAATACCGCACTCTCATCTCCCTGCTGGGATCTGTTAGCCACCATGCGCCGAGTGGTTAACTACCACAGTTCATGGGCGAGGCAACAGCAGGTTGAGTTGTTTGATGCATCTGGTATTCGGGTGTAGTGTCAAGGCGAGTGGCTCATTACCACACTTTGAACACACCCCGTGGCCACTGATTCATTAGATCTTTTGGAGCTATGTTTGAGTTCCTTGGCTCCCTTTTCGGTTGAAGCCTTCAGTTGTTATCCAGTGTTTTATGCATAGCATCTGCATTTTATCTTATGCTTTCCTTTAGCTATTTCAGTTGCTCTCCGTACTGGGGTTTGACCCCATGTCCCTCTGGGGCTTGGTTGTTTTCCTTGTTGTGTTGTTTTTCAGGGAACCTAGGTTTTACAGCTGGTCGTGGGTTTAACCCAGCTGGAGGTGCCCCAGGAGGTGGTTAGAGTGTCCCAGTTATGTATATTATTTGTATGCACTGGTATCACCGCGGGTGGGATGTCCCTGGTGATGCTTTTGTGATTGTAGTTGGCTGTTAGCGTTGGGATGCCATTTTCTGTGCTGTTTGATTGTATGTTGTAACCTTTGATTGGTTGGTTTTATGAACCGGGATATCTATTTCAAGTATTGTTGTATTTTAAATTATATTGTTTTTAAACCGTCAGGCCAAAAGCGAAAATTTTACCCGCTTTTTATTAGCTTCCGCTTGTTTGTGCGTTGTTTATCTCTGTTGTGAGCACGAGGCCTGACATTTTTGGTATCAGAGCTTAAGCTGGGATAAGCTCAATTTCCTTGATCACACTAGAGTCTAGGCACAGTGTCGTGTGTTGCAGGTGCTTGACTATGTGACTTATGTGCTGTATATTGTTGCGATATCTATGCTGTATCTGTTTTGTGTTGCTTATCCTGTTGAGTGTATTCTTAGATGCCGCCTAGACATCGTGGTAGAGGTAGGGGGCAGTTTGAGGAATCGGCAGGATATAACGAGGATCAGCGTAGTGCTCGTAGTCGTAGCCGTGTTGGGCATGATGAGGAGGAGGAAGTTGGTGACTTGCCTGCTCCTGTGGAGCGGATGGATGTTGTTATAGCGAGGTTTCAGCGGATGAACCCTCCGGTCTTTAATGGTGACGAGTCCAATGAGGATGCAGACTCGTGGCTCCGGAACATTATTGGTATTTTTGATCGGGTTCAGTATGATGATGATCTTCGGCTGAGTTTAGTGACACTCTTGCTTAGGAAGGCGACAGAGCGCTGGTGGCGAGGTGCTTCGAGTACCTTGTTGGAGATCGGCGTTGGGATCTCTTGGGGCAGTTTTTGCGAGACCTTCCGGCAGGAGTATGTACCCGAGTCTTATGTGAACGCCCGTGAACGGGAGTTCTGTCATCTGGAGCAGGGCTCCATGACGGTGAGGGAGTATGCACGTACGTTCTCTTCTTTTTTGGCATATGTTCCGCATGTTTCTGGCCGGGAGAGGGCCAAGAGGACCAGATTTCTAGAGGGCTTGAATGAGGAATTATATCAGATGGTGCTGACCAGCAAACCCAAGACTTATGCTGAGGCAGTTGATAGTGCCATTGATATTGAGGAGGGTTTGCGGAGTCGTCGTGCTCGTAGGCAGCAGGTGGCTCAGGGTGGTCGTTCCACTGGTCAGGGGGCGCAGTCTTCTCAGGCGTCCCAGTCAGCCCATCAGCCCCAGCATCAGCAGCAGCCTCAGCAGCAGCCTCAGCAGCAGGTGGCTCAGCAGTCTGGCCGTCAGAGGTTTCGACCCCGCGGTCAGCAGTTCAAGAAGAAGTCGGGTTCGGGCTCTATTGGTTCAGGCAGCTTGAGTAGCAGTGGTTCTCGGACTGAGTTTTGTGGTTTTTGCGGTGGAAATCATCCTTCTACCCAGTGTGTTGGTGTGCAGGGTTCCTGCAACATTTGTGGTCAGTACGGGAATTTTGCTAGAGTGTGTCCGTCAGCTGGATCACAGCAGACCGCGGCCCAGCCTCAGGG
>KQ999054.1:50168-89221 GCA_001598015.1 Dorcoceras hygrometricum
ACTGCTGGTTGGAGATTCTACCCGGCTGAGGATTGTGTTGTGGTTTCTTCTTTTCAAGTGGAGCCACAGATCGTTTCGACTATAAGAGCGGCTCAAAGGACTGATCCTTCCATCCACGAGTTGAAGTTAAAGGTCAGGGCTGGGGAACTTGAGGATTATTCCGTTTCTTCTGATGGTTGCTTGAGGTTTCGTGGCAGGCTGGTTGTGCCTAACCTCATTGATTTGAAGGAGGAGATCCTTCGGGAAGTGCACTGCAGCAGACATAGTGTTCATCCTGGTGCACGGAAGATGTACCATGAGTTGAAGCCACACTTCTGGTGGGCTGGCCTAAAGAGCGACGTTGCTGGATTTGTTGCTCGATGTTTGAACTGTCAGATGGTAAAGGATGAGACCAGGTGGTCTGTTGCAGAGTTTGGAAGTGCCCCAATGGAATTGGGAGCACATAGCGATGGATTTCGTGATGTATCTGCCTCGTTCCAGCAGAGGATGGGATGCTATTTGGGTGGTTATTGACCGACTGTTGAAGTCTGCACATTTTATTCCCTATGGGATGACCTTCTCGTTGAAGAAAATGGCGAAGCTGTACGTTGATTTCGTGGTTAGACTTCACGGCGTGCCTGTTTCGATCGTCTCAGACCGAGATCCAAGGTTTACTTCCAGGTTTTGGAAGAGTTTGCAAGCAGCTTTGGGTACCAGATTGGCTATGTGTACAGAGTATCACCCCCAAACAGATGGCCAATCTGAGCGAACTATCCAGGCGTTGGAGGATATGTTACGAGCTGTTGTGTTGGATTTTGGAGGTAGCTGGCAAGACGCGTTGTCTTTGGTAGAGTTTTCCTACAATAACAGCTATCAAGTGACGATTGGCATGGCGCCGTTTGAAGCCTTGTATGGCAGGAAGTGCAGATCGCCAGTATGTTGGGAAGAAGTGGGGAAGAAGTGGGGGAGAAGCAGCTATCTGCCCCAGACTTTGTGCAGCAAATGAAGGATCATGTTGATCTAATTCGACAGCGGATGAAAGCTGCCCAGGATCGCCAAGCCAGTTATGCGAATAAGAGACGTCGACCTCTAGAGTTTCAGGTTGGTGATCAGATTTTTCTTAAAGTTTCTCCATTTCGCAGTGTTATGGCTTTGGACACAAGGGAAAGTTAGCCCCTCGTTACGTCGGACCGTATGAAATTGTTGAGAGGATTGGCCCTTTAGCGTATCGGCTGTTGTTGCCTCCGGAATTATCGTCTCTACATGATGTCTTTCCTATTTCCATGTTGAGGAAGTACGAGCCAGATCCGTCTCATGTGCTGAGAACTGACGAGGTTGAGCTAGATCAGCGTTGAGTTATCAGGAATATCCCTTGCAGATCCTAGGCAGAAAAGAGAAACAATTGAGGAATAAGAACATTCCGTTGGTGATGGTGCATTGTTTTGCGCGAGAGTTAGCGGCTGGATGACGTAGGATGTGCGACGTCGTTTTGGTTAACGCTAAGAAATCCAGACGCTGGGGGTTATGCGACGCCGTTTGATTTAATTGGAACGCGACGTCTGGTACCAGCTTTTGGTTTGTAAGGAATCCAGCCGTTGGGCTATACGACGCCGTCTAAATTAGTTGGAACGCAGCGTTTTGATTATGGCATCTGGTATATTTGTATCAGCTGTTGGTTGTTATGTGACTGCTGGTTGGGATATTAGTAGTGCATCGTCTGGTTTTGTCGGTGGATGTTTTTACCCAGATTTCAGCAATTGCGAGATGTATTTAAGGAAGAACTGGTCTTCGATTTTGAGTACCAGATCCCATACTTAGCGAATATTCTCCCGTTGTCGATCTCTGTTTCTCGAACCCTAGTACTGTTCACCGTGAGTTTCTCCGACGATTTCCCGTTAATTTTGGTCATCGTTTTCACGATTGAGGTAGCGTTGGACTCCTCTCGAGAAGCTATTTCATCCTATACCAGTCTTGGAGGCTTTGGTTGGCTAGTTGTGGAGCGCGAAGTTGCTGCCCTGTTCCTGTGTTGCGTAGTTCAGGTGTTGGAATTGAATCTCTCGGACTTGTATTTGTGGTGACTGTCGCACAGAAATATAAGGTACGGATTTGAGCTTGTGATAGCTTGGAAGTTGTGTGAGATATAATGTGAGGCTGCTGGGATGTTTCGGTGAACATGGCTGTGTATTGCTTGCTATGCATTTGTGTTATGCTAGCTGATTTTATGTGAACTGCATACACGCATTTGTTCATACATATTTCAGATCCCTCGTGTATTGTATCTTGCAGCCTTGTAGCTTGTTGTATTACGCTGTTGTTTCTTACCAGGATGCGAGGGCGAGCGGCAATACCGCACTCTCATCTCCCTGCTGGGATCTGTTAGCCACCATGCGCCGAGTGGTCAACTACCACAGTTCATGGGCGAGGCAACAGCAGGTTGAGTTGTTTGATGCATCTGATATTCGGGTGTAGTGTCAAGGCGAGTGGCTCATTACAACACTTTGAACACACCCCGTGGCCACTGATTCGTTGCAGATCTTCTGGAGCTATGTTTGAGTTCCTTGGCTCCCTTGTTGGTTGTAGCCTTCAGCTGTTATCCGGTGTCTCATGCATAGCATCTGCATTTTATCTTATGCATTTCCTTTAGCTGTTTCAGTTGCTCTCCGTACTGGGGTTTGACCCCATGTCCCTCTGGGGCTTGGTTGTTTTCCTTGTTGTGTTGTTTTTCAGGGAACCCAGGTTTTACAGCTGGTCGTGGGTTTAACCCAGCTGGAGGTTCCCCAGGAGGTAGTTAGAGTGTCCCAGTTATGTATATTATTTGTATGCACTGGTATCACCGCGGGTGGGATGTCCCGGGTGAAGCTTTTGTGATTGTAGTTGGCTGTTAGCCTTGGGATGCCATTTTCTGTGATGTTTGATTGTATCTTGTAACCTTTGATTGGTTGGTTTTATAAACCGAGATATCTATTCAAGTATTGTTGTATTTTAAATATATTGTTTTAAACCGTCAGGCCAAAAGCGAAAATTTTACCCGCTTTTTATTAGCTTCCGCTTGTTTGTGCGTTGTTTATCTCTGTTGTGAGCACGAGGCCTGACAATCTCGATATATTGGAGTTAGTAAATTTTGAGAGTAAGAGGATTTGAGAAAGATTGTGATAAACTACTTGAATGCTTGACAGATTTTGAAATCGTACTGAAAATGGGGAAAAATAAGGGTTTAAGATGTACGAACGATGAGAGAGAAAGTTTAAGTGGACACGTGTCATCCTCATATTTGAAACATTTGAAATTCTAAGAGGATGACCGTCCGATTTTAAAAAGAATTTTAAAAGACAAAGTAATCTCAACCGTTTGTTTTGTTTACTGTATCAGCTTGGAAACACTAATTCAAACACCATGATAAAATCGCACTGTATATATCCCTAAGCTGGACCAGATCAGCATGGAGCTGACCATCTTGGAGACAAACAGTGGTCTTTGGTTATTATCTGTTTGAATTATTTTGTTCCCCTGAACAAGTGCATACAGAACATGATCAAGACATATCTAAGAGACCTAAAATGTTTCTAAAATAAGAAAACTTAGCGTCCGGTAGAGGCTTCGTGAAGATATCAGCTACTTGATGATCTGTTGGCACATGCTCCACCCAAACGTCATTCTTCAGCACATGGTCTCTAATGAAATGATGTCTGATATCAATATGCTTGGTCCTGGAGTGCAGCACGGGGTTCTGAGTGATGGTTATTGCACTTGTGTTATCGCATAAAATGGGTGCTTCAGCTGCATCAACGCCATAGTCTCTAAGCTACTGTTGAATCCATAGAATTTGAGCACAACAGCTACCAGTTGTTAGGTACTCTGCCTCAGCTGTGGACGTTGCGATATGTCTGCTTCTTGCTAAACCAGGAGATCAATCTGTCACCCAAGAAACGCAATTTCCTAAGGTGCTATGCCAATCAATCTTGCAACCTGCATAATATGCATCACTATAACCAATCAAATTGAAACTTGAGGCTTTGGGATACCAAAGACCCACGTTCTGTGTGCCCTTAAGATATGTAAGAATGCGTTTAACTGCTATGCAGTGAGATTGTTTCGGATCGGCTTGGAACCTAGCACATATACAGACAGCTAACATAATGTCCGGTCTTCTTGCAGTAAGGTACAAGAGAGATCCAATCATCCCACGATACATAGTTACCTCAACGGCAGTTTCAGCTTCATATTTATCCAGCTTGATTGAATCACTCATCGGAGTAGCTGCTGAAGAGAATTTTTCCATCCCGAACTTCTTGAGAAGTTCCTTTGTGTACTTCGCTGGATTGATGAAGATTCCATCCTCAAGCTGCTTCACTTGTAGTCCTAGGACAAACGTCAGCTCCCCCATCATGCTCATCTCGAACTTTTCCTGCATAATCTTGGAAAATTTATCACAGATCTTAGGATTAGTTGAGCCAAAAATTATGTCATCTACATAAATTGAACTAATAATACATGATAATTTTTAACAAATTTAAGTACAGTCTTATCTACAGAACCAATGACAAAATCATGATCAATTAAAAACTTGGACAAAGTATCATACCAAGCTCTCGGAGCTTGTTTCAGACCATACAAAGCTTTATCTAGATTATATACGTAATCTGGTCTGCTATGATCTACGAAGCCAGGAGGTTGTGCAACATATGTCAGGCCCGATGCTTATAAACACAGATACAACACGCAAAACACGGAAGCTAAAAAAATGGCTAAAAATTTTTATTTTTGGTTTGACTTAAAATATATCATTCAATATAGGCGTATACTCAAAATACGATTTAAAATCAAAGCCACAGCATCATACGCCAACTAAACAAATATATACATGCATCCGAATCAATCAAGTCAATACACAACAACTACACAGGGCATCCCCTGGCAATGACTCGATCATATATATGTATATAACTAGAAACTCACGTCTGTGATTGCAACAGCTGCCTCACTCTCGGACCAGCTGAACTACCTGAAAAAGGTCTTCAATGACCAACACACGGCCAAAGCAGCCCCAAGGGAAACAAACGAGGTTAAACATCAGTACAAAGATCAATACCACATACAGCCAACAAATAAAGCATGAAACATAAAATACAATTCAATTCATGCAGAATACCAAGAATCATCGAAGCACAAGGGGGCTACTCAACAGTTGGGAATACAACATACACAGAAACGAACCAACAGCTGGAGGGACAAAGCTCTCAGAAACAACTCGACAGTCGGAGATATAGGTGATGGATCTGGATAACTGATCCAGATATGAGTTTTGAATTACACAAAACCTGTTACTATGTTTATAATGTTTCTACTTAGCGTGCAGGAAAAGATGAGTTACCTGACAGCAGCTGGAGAGCCATAGAGAACATTTCAGATGTTAGTTAAGATGTGAAGACCAGTGCTTATCAGGAAAGTTCACATCTGGTTTGGTTTACCACTTAGACGGCAGCTGGATTAGCAATGGAGACGTCCAAAGTTGAGTCAGTTGTTCGTAATTAGGCGGAGGCCAAGTTAGACCAGCAGCTGTGATAATCGCTAAAAGAGAGTCTGAGCCAGCTGGAGCACTTAGGTGTATAAGGACCAGCTGGAACACTAAGAAGAGGCAGTTGGAGCAGCTGGACCAGCTGGAACGATAAGAACCAGCTGGAGCGCTAAGGGGATGATGACGTCAGCATTTCTATTGGAGGAATCTGGAATCAGCGATGATGATGTCAGCTTTATCAGCAGACAACAAGCTATGATCAACAATGATGACGTAAGCAATATCAGCAGTTGATAAGAGAAGCGCAAGAGATGGAGCGACGTCGTTTAACTCTTAACAGTGAATCAGACATAGCGCAAAGAAAAGATGAATCCAGACGAGAGCTACAGTGTAACCAGTCGTTGGGTAATCCAGACACAAGTTACAGTGGATCATTTATCCAGAGGCAAGCTACAGTATGATCAGCAGTGAGCTACAGTCATTCAGTCGTTGACAGAAGATGATTCAGTAGTTGCTCGAAGACAAAGATGTATAAAATCAGCTGTAGCGCAAATAAGAGTTTGAAGCAGACGTTGCGCTAAAGAAAAACCAGACGTAGCGAAAAGAACAGAACAATCAGCCGTTGCAAGCATTCAGTTGTTGTTCAGTAGTTGAACACAGAGAAGCGAAGCAGTTGACTAATCAGTAGTCAACTACTCTTAATCAGCTGATGGAATAATCAGCTGTTGGTATAGATCAGCTGCTGGAACATTTAAGACAAATTAGAAAAAGACAAAGCATCAAAAGAAAAGGACACAAGGACAATCCCTGTCGGTACTTTAAGGAACACATTTGAACGAGAAGATATTTGAACAGAGGCTTTATATACGAGAAGCGCCATTGAAGAGGTGTGGTTGTTGATGCACAGAAAAGATTAAAAAGAAAAGACAACAACTGAGCGAACAGCTGTTGAACAATTTGTTGGAATACATTCAGCTGTTGGGACGCAATCAACCGAGCAAAATGGAAAGAATCAATGGCTGAAATTGAGTCGTGCAAATGCCTTAATTTAAGGGGACAAGATTTGTACTATTCTGGGAAATAGTACAATATATAGAGGATGGTTGCACAAATTTGGGAAGAAGACAAATTGGCCTTGACAAGCGCAGAAGGGATTTGAATCTACTGTCTAACGGACATATTTGGAGAGAAGCTATATATACAAAGATTTTGAAGAAGACAATTTGATCACTCCATAAGGAACGAAGCATAGTGCAAAAACAGAGGGAAGAAAAACAGGAAGATGAAGCAGTCGACCATCATTAGAGAGAAGCTTATTGCAGTGTCGACTGCTGAGTCTTCATCAGCTTTTGTAGAAGCATTTTCCAAGTGTGTGAGATTTATTCATTTGAGAGTTGAGCGATACACGGTAAAATCTCACACACACAGATTCACTCGCATATTTTGAGAGATGTGCGTAATTTCTTAGCGAGTGAATCACAAACAAAAATCAGATCACGTCCAAGCACGAAGACGTTAAACTCTGTGTTTGTAGCCTTTCTCACATAGGCGTAAAACAAGTGAGTGACAGCCGAGGGCTGGTATAAAGGATATGAGTTCACCTGGAGCGAGGCTCGGTGACTCATCTTTTAATGGAACCTTCCTGAAGATGGAAGAAGGGGAGATGTAGGAGATTGAGCTCTGAACTTCCAGAAACAAATAGCAGTGTATTGTATTCTTTTATTTACAGTATTCAGCATATGCATTTTACATTAGCACGCACGCATCAAATCACACACTTGCACAGTCGAACAGATTTCTGTTTACAGAAATCTGTTTGCATCGAGTTTTAAAATTAGGATTCATTTCTGGTGTTTTTCGCATGTTTTTATACATACCAGATCTGTCTCCGGTGCTCTATTTAATGTTCAAGAACATTGAGCTATTGTAGCTCCTTTATAGCAGCGCAAAAATTTTTATTTATCAGTAGCAGCGCTTGCTTGCTTTTTATTTTATTGGATCAGATCTCACGGCCTGTCGTCTTGTTTTATTTAGTATTGCATCAGAGATCTGATCCTTGGGTCCTAACAATAGGGCTCGCAGAACAACTCCACGGCTGGAGGTACAAAGCTTACAGAAACAGCACACGGCTGGCTATCAGAACAGGAGTGGTCACCGATCATGTGAGAGAATGGGAGTTACCCGACCGCTCGATCACAAATGGTACCAGATACAATACGAACCAGAAGTGGCCATTGATCATGTGAGAGAATGGGATTTACCCAGCCGCTCCATCACACGCAGTTCCCGAAGCACATATACACCAGAAAGGGGCCTCGGAGCATGTGAGAGAATGAGAGCTACCCAACAGCTTAATCACATGCAGTCTATTGCTAACAGATCAATAACAGCGAACAGCTAGCAAAGGAAGGAGCTCAGCAGCAGCGGACTGCTAGCAAGGATAACAAGAGAGCAGCTCCAAACAGGGAACGACTAGTAACGAGTAACAACTCAACAACAATGACTTCTAGCAACAAAGGGAGGAACTCACAATATGCCATGCGTGTAAGCCATACTAACAGAAACATAAACAGCATGCAACATACTATAGAATAGCATGGGTAAACAATACAGCATGTACCAAACAGCCCAGTTCCCACGCATGCATAGGAGCAAAACAGCTCAGACTAACTCATGCGATATACAGCTAGACGATACAGTTCACAGCCACATGCACAACAGCATACCATATTAAACAACGCGGCTACACAGCACACGCATTAAAGCTTCAGCAGCTTAGCACATAACAACTCAGGCACAACATGCAAATTCAGAACAGCTCGGGAAAACCATGCGACGCAGGCTTAGGGAACAGTTCACAGACACGAGGCCTGCAGCCACCACAAACAGACAGCGCACGTGAAGAATAGCTACTCCAGCTAAAAAATTACGCAGCTCAGGAAACAACAAGCCTAGCAGGGTTCAACATATTACCTCAATACAGCCCACGCATAGCAGGACTATGGGCACAGCCCGCACAGCTACGATATGTCCTCATGCCTAACATCAAAGCTGTAACAAGATCAGATACGTACATGACGCAGATCTTGGCCAATACCACAACACAACTCATGGCTGACAGCAAAACACACCTCCTGCTGCGCTAGGTCAGATTCTCAAGGGCTAACAGCTCGTGACAACCACACGGTAGGTTCCAATCTGCCAAGATACTTAAGAAATCAGCTCTTTCATACCTCACACAACTCACGGCCAAAGCTCTCAACAGCACAGCACTACTGCGTATAACGACAGAGCCCTAACTAGCTCAAAGATAAACACTAGGAGTCGAAACTAACACTAGCAGAACACGGTTACCTGAACCAAAGCTCAAACCAAGCCGCAAATCATGAAACCCAACCCACGTAGCTTCACGATGATCTCCTCCGTCCGGCCTCCTCCTGACTCCAAACTGGTGTGGAAATGTCGGCCATGAAAAGGGGTTTCCAACCGCTATATCCTCGCTCCAAGCTGACCGACCATACTCCGGCGATCTGGAAAATACTATGCTAGTGAACAGTAGCTAGGGTTTGGGAGAGGTAGCTTCTCGAACACACCAAGGTGTTAAAATATCTGAGGTATAAAGTAACTAAGTTGGGTCAACGACCGATATTTATACTACTAACTGTGAGACCTGAATTTGATGTAATATTAATGGTTGAATTGATCAGTTTAGAGATTTCTGGTGGTTCAGATCTCTGTTTTGATGTTTTGTTTGTATTTTTGGGTCAGAAATCACATTTAGAGAAATTCTGGAAGTTTTCATATTTTTTAGATTTTTGGGTGAAAGCTGGTCGATTTGGTGAAATCCAGTCACAGCGTATTTTGGTAACATGAGTTTCCTAAACGTCGTCGTTTGGGAGAGATCTGGTAGCGTGTTTGTATCCAGTTGCTGCTTTATTTTGTTGTTGAGGGCAAACGATAGCGTTTTGATAAGTTGGTGCGACGCCGTTTTGAGTGTTGCGTCTGGTACCAGCTGCAAGAGATCTGTTCGCGTGTGCCTGCTGGTTGTTAGCCGAGAGCAGATGCCAACGCGGGTCAGCGTTTCTGTAGCACGAGAGGAAACGTTGTCGTTTTGTTAACGCTAAGAGATCCAGCCGCTGCATGTACTTTGAGTTCCAGATGTCAACGCCAGTCCACGCTCCTGTAGCTTGCGGCTGGTATTGCGCGAGGGTTATCGACCAGATTTGATGACGTAATCTATGCGACGTCGTTTTATTTAGTTGGAACGCAGCGTTTTGATGCAACGTCTGGTACCAGCTTTTACAGATTTCACGTGATGTTTGTACCAGTCAATGGTTGTAGTGTAACTGCTGGTATAGTCGGTGGACATTTTAATCAGATTTCAGCAGCTACGAGCGACCTTTGTTTCTCGAACCCTAGAGCACTGCTCACCGTAGATTTTATCCGGTGATTCCCGTCATTTCCGGCCATTGTTTGATACGTTTGAGGTAGCGTTGGACTCCTCTCGAGAAGCTCTTCCATTTTATACTATTTTTGGAGGTTGTAGTTGGCTAGTTGTGGATCGCGAAGCTACTGTCTTTCGGCCGTGTGTTTGTGCGTTCAGGTAGCTTTTCGATTGATGATGAGATCTTGTTCCTAGCCTAGAATTAAGCTTCCTGTTAGTTGTATTGGTAGTAATTGCGTTGGTTGAGCGTGGCTCCCAGCCATGAGCTTCTGTTAGTATCCCTGAGAATTATGCTTCATTGTTTAGCAGGTTTTCAACCAGATTTCTCGGGATCCCTTTGTGGTAATTGTTGTGAAGTGTTAAGGTACGGATCTGAGCTTGATGTTGCTGGGAATTGGCATGAGATTTAATGTTAGATGGCTGCTTGTGCATTGCCGTGGATGTTGCTGTGTGCATATGTGATTGATTTTGAGTTTAGCTGCTATGTTTATGCATACACGCATTTCCCATATTGCATTCAGATTTCAGTTGCAGCCATTGCTTTGTATTCCGTTGTATTGCTGTTGTTTCTTACCAGGATGCGAGGGCGAGCGGAAATACCGCACTCTCATCTCCCTGCTGGGATCTGTTAGCCACCATGCGCCGAGTGGTTAACTACCACAGTTCATGGGCGAGGCAACGGCAGGTTGAGTTGTTTGATGCATCTGGTATTCGGGTGTAGTGTCAAGGCGAGCGGCTCATTACCACACTTTGAACACACCCCTTGGCCACTGATTCGTTGCAGATCTTCTGGAGCTATGTTTGAGTTCCTTGGCTCCCTTGTTGGTTGTAGCCTTCAGCTGTTATCCGGTGTCTCATGCATAGCATCTGCATTTTATCTTATGCATTTCCTTTAGCTGTTTCAGTTGCTCTCCGTACTGGGGTTTGACCCCATGTCCCTCTGGGGCTTGGTTGTTTTCCTTGTTTGTGTTGTTTTTAGGAAATCCAGGTTTTAGAGCTGGTCGTGGTTTTAACCCAGCTGGTGGTGCTCCAGGAGGTGGTTGAGTATCCCAGTAGCGTATAGCATATTTATATGTATCAATACAGTTAGCCAGGGAATGCCCTGCGCTTTGTCATTGTATTTTGTTGTTGGAGTCTGATACATGTTGTTGTTATGCTATACTGTTGTTGTTGACTGGTAGCCGCGTTTAGTTGTTTTTATAAACTGGGATATATTTTGAGTATCGTACTATTTTAAATTATATTGTTTTAAACCGTCAGGCCAAAAGCGAAAATTTTACCCGCTTTTTAATAGCTTCCGCATGTGTTTGTATGATTTTACTCTGTTGTGAGCACGAGGCCTGACATTTTTGGTATCAGAGCTTAAGATGGGATAAGCTCAATTTCCTTGATCACACTTGAGTCTAGGCACAGTGTCGTGTGTTGCATGTGCTTGACTATGTGACTACGTGCTGCATATTTCTGTGTTATATGCTCTATGCTGTATCTGTTCTGTTTTGCTTGATCCCGTTGAGTGTTTTCGTAGATGCCGCCTAGACGTCGTGGTAGAGGTAGGGGGCAGTTTGAGGAATCGGCAGGACAGAATGAGGATCGGCGTAGCGCTCCTAGTCATTCTCGTAGTAGGAATGATGAGGAGGAGGAAGTTGGTGACTTGCCTCCCCCGATGGAGCGGATGGACTTGGTGATAGCCCGGTTTCAGCGGATGAACCCTCCAATTTTTTATGGTGACGAGTCCAGTGAGGATGCAGACTCGTGGCTCCGGAATATTATTGGTCTTTTCGATCGAGTGCCGTATGATGATGATCTTCGGCTGAGTTAGCGACCCTCTTGCTCAGGAAGGCTGCAGAGCGCTGGTGGCGAGGTGCTTCGAGTACCTTGTTGGAGACCGGTGTTGGGATCTCTTGGGACAGTTTTTGCGAGACCTTCCGGCAGGAGTATGTACGCGAGTCGTACGTGAACGCTCGAGAACGGGAGTTCGATCATCTGGAGCAGGGTTCGATGACTGTTCGGGAGTATGCTAGGAAGTTTTCTTCTCTGTTGGCGTACGTTTCGCACGTTTCTGGCCGGGAGAGGGCCAAGCGGACTAGATTTCTTGAGGGCTTGAACGAAGAGCTATATCAGATGGTGCTGACCAGCAAACCCAAGATGTATGCTGAGGCAGTTGATAGTGCCATCGACTTTGAGGAAGGTTTGCGTAGTCGTCGTGCTCGTAGGCAGCAGACGGTGCAGGGTGGTCGTCCTGCTATTCAGGGAGCACAGTCTTCACAGTCCTCCCAGTCAGCCCATCAGCCCCAGCAGCATCAGCAGCAGGTGGCTCAACAGTCTGGCCGTCAGAGGTTTCGACCCCACCTTCAGCAGTTCAAGAAGAAGTCGGGTTCTAGCTCTTCTGGTTCGGGCAGCTCGAGTAGCAGTGGTTCTCGGACTGAGTTTTGTGGTTTTGCGGTGGAAAGCATCTTCTACGTAGTGTGTTGGTGTGCAGGGTTCCTGCAACCTTTGTGGTCAGTACGGGCATTTTGCTAGAGTGTGTCCGTCAGCTGGATCACAGCAGACCACGGCCCAGCCTCAGGGTCGTGGAGGTCAGTCTAGGGGTCGTTCCCCTCAGTTTCATCAGCCCCGGTTGGGTGAGGCTCAGTTTAGGTCGTTTCAGCAGCCTGGTCCGTCACGGTTCGGACAGTCGTCTCAGCCTTTCTTTTCTGGACCTCAGCATGCTCAGGTCAACGCCATCACGAGGGAGCAGGCGGAGGAGACGCCGAGTCGGGTGATCGCAGGTACTTGTCTCGTTTTTTATTTTCCTGCACGTGTGTTGTTTGACACCGGTGCGTCACATTCTTTTGTTTCTGATTCGTTTGTTGTTGAGCATGGTCTGTGTACCATCCCTTTGCGCGATGCTGTTTCTGTTTCTACCCCTGGCGGTGTGAGCTTGTTCTCCCATGAGGTTTTGTTAGATGGCGTGTTGCGTTTTGGTGAGCATGTGCTGTTAGCGATCTTGATCCGTTTGATGTTGTGGGATTTCAATTGCATAGTTGGGATGGATGTGCTGTCCAACTATAGGGCCTCCGTGGATTGTTTCCATGGGATTGTGCGCTTTAGACCTTTGTCTGGCGAGACGTGGGACTTCTACGGCCAGGATTCTCGATCGAAGATCCCGTTGGTCTCATCGATGGAGATGTTCAGCTTGTTGTCCTTAGGGAATGCTGGCTTCTTGATCTACGCTTTGGATGCGTCTTCTTCTTCCCGTGTTCAGCTTAGTGACGTTCCTGTGGTGCGGCATTTCCCGATGTGTTTCCGGAGGAGATTCCTGGTTTTCCTCCGAGACGGGAGATTAACTTCAGCATCGATCTGGTGCCTGGCACAGCTCCGATTTCTCGTGCCCCGTATCATCTGGCGCCTGCGGAGTTGAGAGAGCTCAAGGTGCAGTTGGACGATTTGCTGGAGAAAGGTTTCATTCGACCTAGCATGTCGCCGTGGGGAGCGCCCATTTTGTTTGTGAAGAAGAAGGATGGCTCAATGCGGATGTGCATTGATTTTCGCCAGCTGAACAAAGCCACTGTCAATAACAAGTACCCGTTACCGGGAATGATGATCTGTTCGATCAGTTGCAAGGTTCTGCGGTGTATTCGAAGATTGATTTGCGTTCAAGCTGAGAGTGAGAGACCAAGATGTTGCAAAGACTGTGTTTCGTACAAGGTACGGACATTTCGAGTTTCTGGTGATGCCGTTTGGTTTGACCAACGCGCCTGCAGTCTTTATGGATCTAATGAACAGAGTTTTTAGAGAGTTCATAGACCAGTTTTTGATTGTTTTCATTGACAACATCTTGGTGTACTCGAAGACTCCTTTGGAGCACAAGGAGCATTTGCGGATTGTCCTTCAGACGTTGAGAGACCAGCAGCTGTATGGTAAATTCTCCAAGTGCGAGTTTTGGCTGGATCGCGTCGTATTCTTGGGACATGTGATTTCAGTCGAGGGGATTTCGATGGATCCCAGTAAGGTTGATGCTGTTCTAAACTGGGAGCGTCCCAGAAATGTTTCCGAGATTCGCAGTTTCTTGGGTCTGGCTGGCTATTATCGTCGCTTCATTGAAGGATTCTCTAGTATAGCAAAGCCGATGACTCAACTGACACAGAAGGACAAGCGGTTTGTGTGGTCTGAGCAGTGCGAGAATGCCTTTCAACTGCTCAAGGAGAAGCTGACTACTGCGCCTGTGTTGGCTCTGCCGTCCGGTTCAGGTGGTTTCGTTGTTTGTTCTGACGCTTCGCTCAATGGATTGGTCTATGTTTTGATGCATAATGGTCGAGTCATTGCGTATGCCTCACGGCAGTTGAAACCGCACGAGACTCGTTATCCGGTCCATGATTTGGAGCTAGCGGCCGTTGTTTTTGCGTTGAAGATCTGGCGTCACTACCTATATGGCGAGCAGTTTGTGGTGTATTCGGACCACAAGAGTATGCAGTATCTGTTTTCGCAGCCTGATTTGAACATGAGACAACGTCAGTGGATGGAGTTGCTGAAAGACTTTGATTGCGAGATCAAGTACCAGCCTGGGAAGTCGAACATAGTGGCCGATGCGTTGAGCAGAAAAGCTAGTGAGATGCTTGCGTCGTTGTACATCTCTAAGGATCAGGAGCATCTTAAAACTACGGGTTGGAGATTTTACCCGACTGAGGATTGTGTGGTGGTTTCTTCTTTCCAAGGAGAGACACAGGTTGTTTCGAGTATTCGAGCAGCTCAAAGGACTGATCCGTCTATCCACGAGTTAAAGTTGAAGGTCAGGGCTGGCGAACTTGAGGACTATTCTGTCTCGTCCGATGGTTGCTTGAGGTTTCGTGGCAGGCTGGTTGTGCCTAACCTCATTGATTTGAAGGAGGAGATCCCTCGGGAAGCGCATTGCAGCAGACATAGTGTTCATCCTGGTGCACGGAAGATGTACCATGCTTTGTCGGGAAGCGCATTGCAGCAGACATAGTGTTCATCCTGGTGCACGGAAGATGTACCATGCTTTGAAGCCGCACTTCTGGTGGGCTGGTCTGAAGAGCGACGTTACTGGTTTTGTCGCTCGTTGTTTGAACTGTCAGATGGTAAAGGCCGAGAGGATGAGACCTGGTGGTCTGTTGCAGAGTTTGGAAGTGCCCCAATGGAATTGGGAGCACATAGCGATGGATTTTGTGACGCATCTGCCTCGTTCCAGCAGAGGATGCGTTGCTATTTGGGTGGTTATAGACCGACTGTCGAAGTCTGCACAGTTTTTTATTTATGGGATGACCTTCTCGTTGAAGAAAATGGCAAAGCTGTACGTGGATTTTGTGGTTAGACTGCACGGTGTGCCTGTTTCGATCGTCTCAGACCGAGATCCGAGGTTTACTTCCAGGTTTTGGAAGAGCTTGCAAACAGCTTTGGGTACCAGATTGGCTATGAGCACAGCATATCATCCCCAGACAGATGGCCAATCTGAGAGAACTATCCAGACGTTGGAGGATATGTTACGAGCTGTTGTGTTGGATTTCGGAGGTAGCTGGCAAGATGCGTTGTCTTTAGTAGAGTTTTCCTACAATAACAGCTATCAGGTGACGATTGGCATGGCGTCATTTGAGGCTTTGTATGGCAGAAAGTGAAGATCGCCAGTGTGTTGCGAAGAAGTGGGGGAGAAGCATTTATCTGCCCCAGACTTTGTGCAGCAGATGAAGGATCATGTGGATCTAATTCGACAGCGGATGAAAGCTGCCCAGGATCCCCAAGCCAGTTATGCGAATAAGAGGCGTCGACCTCTTGATTTTCAGGTTGGTGATCGCGTATTTCTCAAAGTTTCTCCGTTTTGTAGTGTTATGCGCTTTGGACACAAAGGAAAGTTAGCCCCTCGTTACGTCGGACCGTATGAGATTGTTGAGAGGATTGGCCCTTTAGCGTATCGGCTTTTGTTTCCGCCAGAGTTGTCTTCTCTACATGACGTCTTTCATGTTTCCATGTTGAGGAAGTATGAGCCAGATCCGTCTCATGTGCTTAGGTCTAACGAGGTTGAGATAGATTAGTTGTTGAGTTATCAGGAATACCCCTTGCAGATCCTTGGCAGAAAAGAGAAACAACTGAGGAATAAAACCATTCCGTTGTTGATGGTACAGTGTAGCAAGAATGATAGGGAAGAAGCTACTTGGGAGCTGGAAGAAAAGATGCAGCGCGAGTGGCCGCATCTGTTTGAGTAGCTGTTGAGCTAAATTTCCAGTAGTTTGTAGCTTTTGGTTGTATTCCTTCCGTAGTTGTTGTTCATTGTTTGCTCAGTTATCTTGAACTCTTGGCCATGTGTTAGGCGAGTTCCTGTTTTGTATTTTTGCTGCTGTGTTGTGTATCAGAATTCTTGTTGTTTGATTTCGAGGACGAAATCCTTTTTAGTGGGGGAAAAATGTGAGACCTGAATTTGATGTAAGATTAATGGTTGAATTGATCAGTTTAGAGATTTCTGGTGGTTCAGATCTTTGTTTTGATGTTTTGTTTGCATTTTCGGGTCAGAAATCACATTTAGAGCAATTCTGGAAGTTTTCATATTTTTGAGATTTTTGGGTGAAAGCTGGTCGATTTGGTGAAATCCAGTCGCAGCGTGTTTTGGTAACACGAGATTCCTAAACATCGTCGTTTGGGAGAGATCTGGTAGCGTGTTTGTATCCAGCTGCTGCTTTATTTTGTTGTTGAGGGCGAAACGATAGCGTTTTGATAAGTTGGTGCGACGCCGTTTTGAGTGTTGCGTCTGGTACCAGCTGCAAGAGATCTGTTCGCGTGTGCCTGCTGGTTGTTCAGCCGAGAGCAGATGTCAACACGGGTCAGCGTTCCTGTAGCGCGAGAGGAAACGTCGTCGTTTTGTTAACGCTAAGAGATCCAGCCGCTGCATGTACTTTGAGTTCCGGATGTCAACGCCAGTCCACGCTCCTGTAGCTTGCGGCTGGTATTGCGCGAGGGTTATCGACTGGATTTGATGACGTAAGCTATGCGACGCCGTTTTATTTATTTGGAACGCAACGTTTTAATGCAACGTCTGGTACCAGCTTTTACAGGATTTCGCGCGATGTTTGTACCAGTCGATGGTTGTAGTGTAACTGCTGGTTTTGTCGATGGACATTTTAATCAGATTTCAGCAGCTGCGAGCGACCTTTGTTTCTCGAACCCTAGAGCACTGTTCACCGTAGATTTTATCCTGTGATTCCCGTCGTTTCCGGCCATTGTTTGATACGTTTGAGGTAGCGTTGGACTCCTCTCGAGAAGCTCTTCCATTTTATACTATTTTTGGAGGCTGTAGTTGGCTGGTTGTGGATCACGAAGCTACTGTCTTTCGGCCGTGTGTTTGTGCGTTCAGGTAGCTTTTTGATTGATGATGAGATCTTGTTCCTAGCCTAGAATTAAGCTTCCTGTTAGTTGTATTGGTAGTAATTGCGTTGGTTGAGCGTGGCTCCCAGCCATGAGCTTCTGTTAGTATCCCTGAGAATTATGCTTCGTTGTTTAGCAGGTTTTCAACCAGATTTCTCGGGATCCCTTTGTGGTAATTGTTGCGCAGTGTTAAGTTACGGATCTGAGCTTGATGTATCTGGGAATTGGAGTGAGATTTAATGTTAGATGGCTGCTTGTGCATTGCCGTGGATGTTGCTGTGTGCATATGTGATTGATGTTGAGTTTAGCTGCTATGTTTATGCATACACGCATTTCCCATATTGCATTCAGATTTCAGTTGCAGCCATTGCTTTGTATTCCGTTGTATTGCTGTTGTTTCTTACCAGGATGCGAGGGCGAGCGGCAATACCGCACTCTCATCTCCCTGCTGGGATCTGTTAGCCACCATGCGCCGAGTGGTTAACTACCACAGTTCATGAGCGAGGCAACGGCAGGTTGAGTTGTTTGATGCATTTGGTATTCGGGTGTAGTGTCAAGGCGAGTGGCTCATTACCACACTTTGAACACACCCCGTGGCCATTGATTCGTTGCAGATCTTCTGGAGCTATGTTTGAGTTCCTTGGCTCCCTTGTTGGTTGTAGCCTTCAGCTGTTATCCGGTGTCTCATGCATAGCATCTGCATTTTATCTTATGCATTTCCTTTAGCTGTTTCAGTTGCTCTCCGTACTGGGGTTTGACCCCATGTCCCTCTGGGGCTTGGTTGTTTTTCTTGTTTGTGTTGTTTTCAGGAAATCCAGGTTTTACAGCTGGTCGTGGTTTTAACCCAGCTGGTGGTGCCCCAGGAGGTGGTTGAGTATCCTAGTAGCGTATAGCATATTTATATGTATCAATACAGTTAGCCAGGGGATGCCCTGCGCTTTGTCGTTGTATTTTGTTGTTGGAGTCTGATACATGTTGTTGTTATGCTATACTGTTGTTGTTGACTGGTAGCCGTGTTTAGTTGTTTTTATAAACTGGGATATATTTTGAGTATCGTACTATTTTAAATTATATTGTTTTAAACCGTCAGGCCAAAAGCGAAAATTTTACCCGCTTTTTAATAGCTTCCGCATGTGTTTGTATGATTTTACTCTGTTGTGAGCACGAGGCCTGACACTAACTAATAGATCACGGCTACAGTGACTTCAGCACAACTTCATTGTAAACTGTCCAGCGTACAACTCAGCACACACATACAATCCAGCTCTCGTACCCAACAGTTCATGCTCCACAAACCGTGCTCCCAGCAGATTACGTCTACAGTGCCATCGACCAGCTCGGGGCATCCAGAACAGTATGCGATGCAGTGTACAAACCGAGCATAGGTTACACTTTTAGGATAGATAAAACTCACTTCCCAGCTAAGATCTCAAAGCTGACACCAGCTAAGGCAAACAGCACGGGATACTTCCACTAACAGTTTGAGCACACCAACAGATCACACCCGCGACATCTCACAGCTCACAACTCAGCTTACGTATATTCAGGTTTAGCCCCAACAACTCAGAAGGGCTAGGCCAACTCCTGCCTGATCTGGCTAACAAAATAGCTCAAAACAAATACGACAGCAACAGCTCACAGCAGCGGACCAGTTCACGCACCAGTCAGCTCACGCAGAACAACAGCTTACGGTTTGCTACTCAACCGATAACAGCTCAGAGTTGCTACACCACCAGCTTGCACCAAGACAGATCAGTTCGCACTAGCATCAATGTCTAATAGTTCACACAACTCGGCTTGGAGGAACTCAAATCAGCACGCATCCTATCTATCAGCTTAGGATGCTCTAAACAGCTTACAACGCCCAAAGCTATTCGCTAAGCTCTCATATCACAGCGCATAAGCCTGGAACAGCTAACGATCCCAGAACAAATCACGCCTGTTGTTCCCTGCTACACAATACTCTTAAGCTGTTAACAGCTCACAGACTCATCACAGTCCCTACATAACGGCTTACGCCTAATCTGGTTCACAATAAATAGCTTACGCTACCACACGTCAAACTAGCTCATGTAACATACTAGATTACCTCTAAGCCGGACCCCAAATCTGCTACAGTACCTAAAATCAGCACGGGCCACTCAACAGCTCGTGCCAGTGCTAACTCCAAGCTAAAACCCGAACAGCTTACACTGTCAGCTTATCACCGAACCTAATATCAGCACAGGTCTCCTAACCAGCTTGCACCCGTGCTGGTCTAACTGCACTCGAAGCAGTTTCTATACCAGCTCATCATAAACCCTAGGACCATCTTGCGTCCTAGCCAATCCACTCCAGCTGCTACTCTCTAAGTTGGGTAATCTAGATTAGTTAACCACTAATCTGAACCGATTAGACCGTTAATTATCTCGGATAATTATGGTCCTCAAAACATACACTTCCTCATTTAGTATGTCGTTTAAGAATGCACTTTTAACATCCATTTGATAAACTTTAAAACTTTTGAATGCGTCATATGCAAGGAAAATGCGAATGGCTTCTAATCCAGCTACAGGTGCAAATGATTCCTGAAAATCTATTCCTTCTTCTTGCCTATAGCCTTGAGCCACTAATCTTTCCTTGTTTCTTACTATGTTTCCATTCTCATCAATTTTTTTCCTAAAGACCCATATAGTACCAATTATGTTCTGGTTAGTAGGTCTAGGAACTAAATACCAAACTTTACTACGTTCAAATTGACTAAGTTCTTCTTGCATAACTTCTATCCAGCTTGGGTCAACTAAGGCCTCATCTACCTTCTTAGGCTCTATGTGCGAAATGAACGCAGAGTTAAAATACTCGTCTATCATCTGGCCTCATGTCCTAAGGGGTGAAACAGGGTTATCGATGACCAGCTCGATGGATGATTCTTATTCCACCGAAAACCTGGTCTATATGAGGTTGATGATTCGTGCTGAGTGTCGACGCTTGCATCTGGTTCCCCCTGCAGTCCTGGTGGATCTTCTTGAACACCACTTGTTGTGTCATCATCTAACGCATGTTCTCCTCCAGTTGGTACGCTATCTGGATCAGCTTGCGTGTGATCTGGATCAGCGTTTCTTGAACCGGCACTCACAGCTGGCACACCTGCTTCTTGATAGTCATGTACGGAGTCATTGTTAGTCAAATCAATGAATTCAATGTTACGTGAGACACCAGCTTGTGCAACATTTTAATATCGGCGTTGGTAATTTGTGTCTCCAGTGCGTGCTGATCACCAGCTTGGAATCTATTTCGTGCCTCATCGTCACTTGATTCATCTAGGTTTGTTGATTCCAGATGAGTGCACAAGTCATTTAGCTTAGCAACTGATGTTCATCTGAAGCTGGTCTCATCAAACACCACGTGAGCTAATTCTTCAACAGTTAGCGTCATGTTGTTGAAGACTCTGTAGGCTTAGCTCATTGCTGAGTATCCTAGAAATATACCTGCATCAGATTTGATATCAAAATCTTTTAGATAGTTTTTTATCGTTTTTATGGATGAAGCATCTACATCCAAACATCCTGAAATACGAAATATCAGGTTTCTTGTCATTCCAGATCTCATATGGGGTTATACCATGACGGTTATTATTCATCGATATGTTCTGAGTATAGCAAGATGTGTTAACTGCTTAAGCCGAAAAATTTCTTTGAAATACTAGAATCAGCAATCATGGTTGTAGAAGCTTATTTTAAAAGTTCGGTTTCTACCCTCAGCTAACCCGTTTTATTGAAGTGTTCTAGCTGCAGACAACTCGTACTTAATTCCAATGTCATCCAGATAAGAAGATAGCTTAAAATTTAAAAACTCAGTTCCTCTATCACTTCTTATCTGGTTAACACTGCAAGATTTGTCATTTTGTAAAAGTTTTAAAAGCTTGATCAGCTGGTCGACAGTTTGATCTTTAGATTTCAAAAACAACACCCATGTAAATTTTGAAAAATCATCAACAACGACAAGAGTGTACTTCATTCCCCCTAAGCTGGTCACGAGTGTGTGACCGAAAAGATCCATGTGTAAAAGTTCCAGCTTACGAGAGGTTTTGTTACTGCCTCTTTTATTGAAAGTAGATTTTATATGTTTTCCCAGTTGACACGCATAGCAAATTTGTATTTTGAAAATTTTAAATTGGGCAAATCAACTAACTCACGCTCTCATATTGGCAATAGTTTTAAAATTTAGATGATTTAGTATGCGGCTGATATGATCAATATATTTTGTAGGTATTCCCCGATCTGTAACCTACTAGCACGGTCCGACCTTCCGGATTTTGAACTGTGCAAGTGTGCTTTTGAAACTTAACTGAATAATTAGTGTCACATAATTGACTGATACTGATCAAATTGTAGCATAAGTTCTCAACAAGGAGAACGTTGTTGATAGTAAAATTATCATGGGTAAGTTTAGCCTTACCCAAAGTGTTATCATTTGAGTTATCACCGAAGGTGATCTTAGGTCCATTACACGTCTTGATATCTGATAACAGCTTGGGATCACCAGTCATGTACCTCACACAACCACTGTCCAGGTACCATGTTGATTGCTCCATTCTTGAAACCTGTTGTTCCTATAATCACAAACAATAGGTTTGGTACCCTTTGATTTACTTGGGTCCAGGTTTTATTAATCCATTCGGGACCCATACTTGGATAATCTTAACCAATTTACCAGTACGTGCATCAAAGTATGTGTGTGGTCTGTGTGTGTTTTGTGCTCTAAAGTGAGTTTGATACGTAGTAGGTTTGCCTTGAGATCTGGGCTTATGCTGCTTAGACCTGTACTGCATGTCCTTCGTAAAAGCTTTCGAGAACTGGCCTGGCTTTTTCCCACCAGATTTGGGTTGACCCCTCATTTGTTCTACTCATCTTTTAAGCCAGCTCTCTCTAGGCTTCTCAGGAGCATTATACCCCAGCCCGCAGTATCTACCTTGCCAGATTGGAGGCTTAGATGCTATCTTAGACTCATCAAATTGTGCATCTTAAGGCTGTCCCGTGCTGGATTTCACAAAGTTCATGGTTTGAATCTTTGTCCTATCCAGCTGTGGGGTACAACTAGTCTCAACTGTTTCAAAACAATGTTCGTTCTACCCGTTCTGTTTGGATATACTCTGCTCTTGTAAACTGATCTAATCTCAATCTGTTCCTTCGAGCTGGTTTATCTTTAACCAGCTTAGCCGAATACCCTGAGTCTTTGAGCTGGTTTGACCTTAACCAAGTTAGCTCCGATCTGGTTTCAATAACCAACCCAATAAGCTCCACCTTGAACTGGTCGATAAACCTCTGAGCTGATTAATCTCTTTTTGTCTTCACCAAAACTTATAAATTATCCATCAGTTAATAACTTCGTAAAATATACTAATTCCATAAGGTTATTCTTAAATATGTATATTCATAAATTTCTGACATATACATGAAATATTATGGTTGTGTATATGACTGTGTGGTCATATTAAATAAAATTTTTATTATTTTCTATTTAAGGAATATTGTAATAATTTTTGTACAAATTTATAAACATGATTCTAAATATAGCATGGTTTGTGACTAGAAGTATTAATAAATAGATATTGTTAAATAAATTTTAAAAAACTATTTTATAGGTAATTTTAAATTTAAGAAAAAAATTATTTTGAAAATTCTAAAGAATGGGGGAAGAATGAATAACTAATGCTTGTTTATATATGATTATTAAAAAAGGAATGCTACTAAGTATGAGTTAAAGATCTTTAATTAAAATATAAAATATATTGGTTAAACATAAAACGATTTTTGACATTTTATAGTTGTATCTTGTTTTACTTATTGTACGTAAAAAGATTTCCATAAATGTTTGCAATGACATTTTGAATGCATATAGATTTTATTCATGTTGAGTTTTTAAAAGTCAAGTTTGATTGCCACATAGCTTTTAAAACTCTATAAATACTTATTTGAATACCACTATAGAATATAATAAAGTTTAGATTGAATAATATATACTTTTAAATACCATAAAAGTCACTACAAATCTAGAACGAATACCCCCTAATTTATAAGATAAATCAATAGCTTATTGTTCTCCTATATTCCACTCTTGGTTTTATGGTAGTAGGGCCATAAAGGTTTCTAGGAAGAAAAAATTGTGAAACATCATGGGGCATCTTGGAGGATCAGCCAACTTACCATATGCCTCAAACTTCACTTTGCATTTCTCAAGTGGTCATGTCTCAACTCGTACTTCTTTGCATCTGTTGTATTTTGAACGGTTGATATAATCTTTGGAATGATTTCATTGTTAAGAAGGATTTGAGTGATGAGTCTCATATAACCTTGAGGTTGCACATGGGATGAGTTATTTGAAATCCATGATTTTGGCAGATATACCCCTAAAGTCACAATTTATATACGGAAAACCGTCATGGCTTACATATTTAAGTCAAGTAGAAATCACTTGGTCATTGTCTAAAGAAAGAAAAGAAAAGGAAACCCAGCTTCTGTGAACAAGTGTCGTTCCGTTGCCACATGTTTATACATATGTAGGATGGAGGAAAGCGAACCCGGAAGCTTTGTCGACGCACAGACAATTCGATATAAATGCTAGCAATGTTGTCTACTTTTCTTGACCGTTCAGCAGTTAAGTTTAAGTCCAAATGAACAAAGTTTCTGGGCTTCTCGAATATGCATTTTAACATCCTCTGTCTGCTGAGTTAAAGTCCAAAATCAAACAAAGTTTCTGGGCTTCTCATATGCGTTTGAGCATCCTCTGTCTGCTGAGTTTAAGTCCAAATGAAACACAGTTTCTGGGCTTCTCATGTGCGTTTGAACATCCTCTGTCTGCTGAGTTTAAGTCCAAATGAAACAAAGTTTCTGGGCTTCCCATATGCATTTTAACATCCTCTGTTTCGCTTGAACCCAGTGACGATGACCTGGAAATAAACAGCTCCACTCATAATGACTACTCTTTAATTAATCGATTTTGAGGGCCTAAAAATCCGAGCATTGCCTGAACTGGACAGTACTACTCTTTGATGGTCCGATACATAACCACAATTTTGTAAACACACCAGAGGTGTATAGATGACACTTGTTTGGAACTTGGAGATTCTACTTGAAACAAGATTTCCTATCGACACTCTTGGGCAGCTTACTTTTTTCTTGCAGAAAACTAATGCCTTGTGCTTGCTGACCTGGTCATCGGCATCATCTCCTATACTTCCACTAGAATGAATTATCAAACCTATTGGGGAATCTGAGCTTCAAAGGACCAATGACCAAATGACAAAATACAGTTGTTGGTACAAAAATATTATTGGTTACTCCCAACCCCTATTTAATGAAAGGCCACTGAAACAACTACCTCTCAATTTCTTTAATGGATCTATCCAAGTACTGTTGATACTTCTCATCTCATTCAGCTCGGCTGCAGGACATCAATGGTGGATTATAATTAATGAATCACCAGTTAGTCAATAGCACCAGAATGTTCTGGTTTACAAACAATCACAATGCCCCAAACTAACATAGATTCATTCCTGCCATTTAAATACATTTGCCTGAGGTGAAAAGAGCTTCGTAGCAAAATAAGTGAGAACAACACAAGCTATCCACAAAAGAGAATGTCACTTACACATGAAACAGAGGTCTTCACACCCAGGGCAGCAGCAGATAGATAACTTCTTCTGATATTACCTGCACAAGAACACATGGAAACAAATAACCAAACTCGGTATCTTACAAATCGATCACATGCTAATTGAAAAACCATAGTGTTAAAGAAGATACCTTTACTCGCGAGGATGTCGGAGGCGGGGAAATTTGCACAGGGACAGAGATTCATGTTGAAATGTCCAGTTAAGCATGAAACGATGATAAACTTGCATACTGAAAATCGTACTAGTAACTGATTATTTGCTCCATGCAATTTTGGTCAAATGAACTTGGTATTATTCCAGCATAGGAGCACACATTGTTGCTTCTAGCATTCACTACATGGATGGAGCCGCATCACCAGCATCCTTCATGTTGTTGGACAAAATCTTCAACAACTGATAAATCTCAGCACTCTGGGGGTGCCTTCTGTCTTTGGATGTAAAATAGTTAGCATAACCAGAAGCATCAATCCAACTGCAACCAACCTCCTTTGTCAAACCCTTTTGTAGCATCTCTTGTCTCAAACTCTTCACCTCTTCCCAGTTTCCTTCTTCAGCATGCATGTTGGAAAGGAGAACATGATAACCTGTGATCCTGTCAGCACCCTCAATTTCAAGCAACTTATTAGCTACAGATTTTCCCAACTCAAAGTTTTTATGAATTTTGCAGGCAGCGAGGAGTGACCCCCAGATTCCTGCCATGTTGCCTTCTTTACCCAATCTTTGTGCAAAATCATATGCTTCAACGACCCTCCCAACTCTTCCTAACATGTCCACTATACAAGCATAGTGTTCTCTTGAGGGTCTTATCCCATATTCACTCTCCATCAGCTCAAATATTTCTATGCCTTCATCGATTAAACCAGCATAATTGCAAGCAGATAAGACTGCCACAAAAGTAACAGCATCAGGGTCTACGCCCCATTCCTTCATGGAATAAAATAGCGTGAAAGCCTTCTCAACCATTCCATGTTGCCCATATCCCAGTATCATATTAGTGCAAGTGACTGAATTCTTTCCAGTGGTTGTCATAAAAACTCTTTCAGCATAAACAATTGCACCTGATTTTGAGTACATATCCACCATAGCAGAGCTCACAAAGACATTTTGGTCCATGAAATTCCGCATAGCAAAACCATGGAGAAGCTTACCCAAACCTATATTACCTGATTGGCTGCATGCTGGAAGTATTGAGACCAAGGTCATAGCATTGGGGATAACATTCTCCTCCAGCATCTGCTGAAAAATAATAAAGGATTGACCAATCAACCCATTTTGCACGCTCCCAGAAATCATGGCATTCCAGATGACTTGATCACGATTGCCTTTGCAATTGCTATTAAAGATTGTCTCTGCAGCTTGTGTTAAACCCGATTTTGCATACATATCTATGAGATAACTCTCCATACCACTGAATTGAATACAATGCCTGACCAGATAAGCATGGGTCTGCTTGCCAATTTCGACGTCTCTAAGATTTGATGCAGCCGAGAGCAAAGCAGTAATTGTCACATCATCAATTGAAAATCCCTGCTTTTGCATCTCATAGAAAAGCATCAACCCTTCATCATCCAACCCATTTTGCACCAGAGCAAATATCATAGTGTTCCATGACACGACATCTCTTTCTTGCATTTCACTGAAAACTTTGAATGAATTGCAAATCCAATTGCATCTAGAATACAATGCTATAACTGCATTGAGCAGAACAACAGGAGAAGAAAACGGAATCTTAATTAAATATGAATGTAGCTGCTGGGCAACGTCCAAGCATTGCAACTGTGAAGCTGCGGTTAACGCTAGGACGAATGTCACATCATCTAAATTATCATCATTCTGATACTCCAAGGCATTACAGAACAACTCAAGTGCATCAATTGGGGAATTATTCTGAACATAACTACCTATCATTGCATTCCAAACATGGGCATTTTTCTCCGAACAACAATTAAAAATCGTCCTAGCTGTATCAAGGCAACCGACTTCTGCATACATGGAAATAGCTGAGCTCACCACAAACAAGTCATTTACATACTCATCCCCCAATTTCACAACCATCCCAAAAACCATATTAGCAATATCAATATCCCCTAAACCAGCCACAGCCGGAAAAAGATTCACAAAACTAACGACAGTAGGCTTGACACCCGTTTTCGTCATCATCAAGAAATGTGCAACTGCTTCCACAAATTTACTAGACTTTGCGTACCACGAAATTATAGTATTCCAAGAAACCACATTTCGCTTCCGCATAGTCTTAAACAGCTTCGGCACGGTATCACAGCTCAGCAAATGTAACTCACTCAAAAGACAAGCCACATACATATTCAACAAAGAATTGTACACAATCCTACTGGGATTTACATGGGAACGTAAAATATGACAGTGCAGCGCTTTACCTACCAAAAGCTGCTTCGTATCAGCGCAGGCTTTAAGAACGGAAGAGTAAGTATAAGCATCAAACCTTTGAGGGTTCAAGGAGGAGCTGATAGTACTGAACATGCTAGAGTAGAGGGAGATAGCCTCATGTGGCATACTATTACAAATGCATCCGATGATAAGAGTATTCCATAGGACAGTGCTTGGTTGGGGAATTTCGTCGAAAAGTTGGCGCGCGAGGTTGAGCTGCCCTTGCCTACAGAGCTCACTTAATCGAAATCGGATTGTTTTTGGTTTCTCATGTTTATTTTTGTCTATTTGGTGGTCTGTGCCAGCTGATGCCGATTGTTGTTGTATCGGCGACGCGGCGGTGGAACAATTCCGGTGGCGCGTTTGTGCGACAGAAGAAGTGGAAAATGATAGGGGCAATGGTGAGGACGACATTGCCAGACGCATGACTTTGAATTTCCTATAAACATTTCATCTGGTTCCAATTATCACTCAAAATTTATATATTGTAATTGTATATATCTGACGTAGTATGCTGTATCTCTAAAGATTATTGTAATTAAAGTAAGAATTTTATTTATTATTATTATAATTATTAGCTATATTTCGAATTTTTATATCATGATAATAATTATTATTATTATTATTTAGATACAGTATGATTTTCTTACATATTTTGTGTTAATCTATAATAATCAAAACAATAAGAATCAAAATATAAAAATATAATGAGACAAATAATTAATAAATAAATTAAAAATAACAGTGTTGATTTATATTTTGCACGTAAATATAATATATTATCTTTATAATAATAATATAATATAATATAGATAGATGATAAAAATAATTGTTATTAACTTAATTTAATCTGAGTAAGGACTTGGTCAAGTGTCTCTCAAAACTATTTTCGGATGAGAATACTTTTTAAAAAAAATATAATTTGTGTTCGAGCTCTCAACTAAACGTTTTATGTGAGACCCTCGAGTGCCAAAAGTGTTAAATAAATCCCTGAGTGTATATATATATATATATATACTAAAATGGTTGAAGCATGGACAAATTTCTGGCACAATGAATTGTTTTAAATTAACTTTAATCATAGTTCTTAGTTCAATCATTGAATTGACGTTCTTAACTAAGTGAGCTCGATGAGTATATCACGTGCAAGCAAAATTTTGCTCAATTTGATATGATGTAAGACAAGCAGTGATATGAATCCACAAATGAAATTAATTATTTGAATCAAAAGCTAACCTATAGCATTAATAATGCGAGTATATTCAAGATATATATAAATCGAATGGAAGCATCCCATGAAATCTCATTTGGCCTTCAACACTAGACATGCAATTAATATTCTCAAAACTAATTTTTAGTCCCAATCAGGAAACGTTTTTACACGAATGGATCGTAAATCTCATTTCATCAACAGACGCACAAATCATCAAATGTTCAAAGATCCCTTGTTCTATCAATGCATATTTCGAACAAAGTCCACAGTGAAATGAGAGAATATCAGCTAGCAAACAAAACCAAACCGATCAAACCAGATTTTCAGGGATCATGGGGGCAATCATCCCCCTTGAGACATGGTTCTTTGATGTAATCTAAAAGAACCCTTTTAATCGATGAGCTACTAGTGCTCTCCGGCTCTTCTTTAGGCTCTTGTCGTCGTTGTCGTCTCCACGACTCATGTAAGCGTCTGAATTCCTTTCTACCGATCTTTACATCACGAGAGAGTGGCGGGAATGAAACATCATCATTGATGTCTAGATCATCGTGGGCCTCGGTTTCTTCATGTTGAATCTGACCTTCTCCATCTGGCTCGCCATTGTGCGCCATTGAGCATTTTTTGGTTTCTTTAGGGTTATTAGCACCATGATGATCTTCCGCAACATATTTTTCCTCCATACTATTAGGGCTTTCTTTTTCTTGGACGAGCTTGGAATCATCTTCTTCAGCCATAGCATCACTTTGCTCGATAGTTTCGTAGATAGAATAATCCTTCTCGGCTTCTTTCGAGCATGTATGATCATCATCCACTCCCTTTCCTTCCATATCAGCGCCGCCTTGGATTTCTTTATCTTCCAGTACATTTTCACCCCTGTTATCATCAGCATGTTCGACCATATTTCTGATGCTAGCAGCATCAATATCAGCAACGTCGACTGGTCCGGAATTCGAGACGTGATCATCTTCTTGATTAATGTCGGAATCATCTTCCAAAACCACCCCATTATTTCTCTGTCTATGACCACCCTCGGCTACTCTTCGATTTCTGCTCAAACGATTAAAGATGGACATAAGCTGAGTATCGGATCGAAAGAACACATCACGATCCTCGTCTGTGATTGTGGAGTGGCCGAGAGAGTCGTCCAGCGTCCATTTCAGACAATCCCAAGGTTCCATGATCATGTCATCAACTCCTTGTGCTTTTTTATTCTTGCGTTTATCAAAAACAGTAATTCAGAGAGAAAGTTAAATTTGCCTCCCTTTTTTCAAAATCAAGAAATCAATTCATGACCGTTGGGTTTTTAGTTATGGTGAAGCGGGCATATGCCGAAATTTTTAAATAATTTTTTTTCAAATAAATTAATATATATATGAATCTAGCAGATTTTCCCGGAATATACGGGTTTGTAAAAATTTGGAAGCTGATACATTTTTAATGTTTTTAATGTTTTTAACATTATTTTAATAAAAAAGCCTATGTTATGTAGTTGAGTGCTATTTCGAACATGAATTCGGTATGCAGTTGCCTGATGATTTTTTTTTTTTTTATTCTTTTTGAGAGATTAAAATTTTATTTTAACAATTTATCAATAAAACAACTTTTTATTGTTATTTGAAGTGTTTGTGAATACTGTTTTTACTTAAGCTTATGCTTCAATTCTTGGTATTTATACAAACTTGAATTATAAGTAGAAGTAGAAGTATGTTTTTACAGACACTCCAAAGCACTTATACTTGTTATAATTTTATAATATATTTACAAATAGTCCAAAGTACTTCCATGATGGAAGTGCTTCCTAAAAGCTCCTACAAACACCCCCTTAATTGGATAAATCCAACAAAATCGAGAACCAAATTTGATCTCTTGTTGAGATGTCTCATGGATGAACCATGTCAATCTGATTCATGCATAAAGTGGATAGTAGTTCTTTGACATCAAAAGTAGTATTTTTCATTGATTGAGTCACATAAAGTGGATAGTACTTTGACATCAAAAGTAGTATTTTTCATTGATTGAGTCACATAGTAAATCTCTCACAAAATTGACCCGCATGACCGTCACACAAGAGTTTTTGTGATTATAAAATCTGCATGTAATGAATTTGGATTGCATTTTAGTTAAGCACAAACTATTGGATCAGCTTTAAAATAACCATAAGAAAACATTGGTACGAATCAACTTTGTGAATTGAAAATGTTATATAATATATCTTTATAGAGTAAGCTCAGAGATGTACATATAATCTGAATTGAACTTATTCAGATGAACATTTGATAACATAATTTTGGAAGTATGAATTTAAATATTGATGGTGATGTAGGAGATTAATTTTCAGGACTGCATCGTAAAATTATTTTTCATGTATAGTATTTAAATTCTCCACACTCATTCTATTACGATTTGAGCTCATTAATTAAGGTTTTATAAAGAAGTCATTTGAAGTACCATGTTGCATGAAATTACGTGATAATGCATGCATATATATCATTCAACTCCATTAAGCATAGATGACCATCGAAAGGTTTGTGGTGACATTAATTATAACAAAAGGCGTTCTGATTATGTGTAGCATGAATTCGTGGATTGATGGATATTTGGTTTTTATTGGGAAAATATTTTGGCTCCGTTTGGACACGTTTTATAAAAATATTTTTATAAAAGTGTTTTTAAAAAAATTCTTGCACTACGTTTTGGAAGTTCTTTTAAAGGTAAGTATGTGAATAACTATTTTATAAAAATATTTTTAAATTAAAAATATTAGATAATAATTTTAGAAAAATGATTTATAATTAATAAATAGTATTAAAATAGCATTTGAATGATTAATCTAAACAAAAAAAAATTAATTGACCATTCGCATAAAATTTACCTATATTTTGTATTCTAAAACATTATATATCTTTCACTTATTTTTCAAAAAGTGTACTTCATAACTAGTTTTTTAAAACTATTTTTCAAAAACATTTTATAAAATCTTGTCCAAACACATACTTTAAGTTTTTTTAACTTTAAAAATGTTGGTCCCTGTTTTAAAAAGGAAACTAGCAGCCGCTGTTTAAAATGAGCCATAAAAATTTTCAGCGCTGCTTGGAGCTGCAATAGCTCGTTGTTCTTGAACATCTAAAAACTCACCAAAAGAGCACCGGAGACAGATCTGGTATGATTTAAAAATCATGCGGAAAATACCAGAAGTGAATCCTATATTTTAAAACAACTCAAACAGATTTATGTACAACATAAATCTGTTCGAGACTTGTGCTTGTGTGCTGCTGAAATGTTATGCGATGCTAAGTAAAGAGCAAGTGCTGATTTGTTATGCGTGCATGCTGATTTAGTGCTATGCGTATATGCGTGCTGAATGCTAAAGTAAATATGCAATACTGAATGAATAACAGAACACGATACAATACGCAACATATTTGTTTCTGGAAGTTCGGATATCAATATCCTACATCTCCCCTTCTTCCACCTCGGAAGGATCCACTACTAGAAGATTTGATCTTACAACTTCGTGTACAGACCCAATCCCACAACCAGCAGCTGTGAGAACTCCTAGACTCCTCAAATGCACAACAGCCGCAACTGTGTGACTGACTACATACATAAGAATTTTACGTCTTCGTGCTTGGACGGGAACTGTGAACAGATTTCGAGATTCATTCACAAATAGATGTGAACGAATCTCGGTGTGTGAGATTGATACAATGAAACGCTCAACTCTCTGTTTTTCTCACACAATAGGGAAGTGCTCTAACAAGCTAATCTAGACTTAGCAATCGACTCTCGTGAAAGCTCCTCTCCAATGGCGGTCCATTGCTTCGTCTATCTCTTCATTTTTCCCTCTGTTGGTGCACTGTATAAACAATGTATTTTTGCAACTGCGCTGTAGTAGCACCAACAACTCTCTCTGTCGAACACTCGAACACTTCTTCAATGGCGCTTCCTTTGTATATAAAGCCTCTGTAGAATTTCTTCCCGTTGGACACAACTCCTTCCCGTTCAAATGTGTTCTGTAAAGTACCGACAGGGAATAATACTTGCGTCCTTTTCTTTTGCAGGCTTCTTGTCGTTTTCGCCATTTGAATTGAGCTCAGCAGTTGACATTCAGCTTTGATACCTCTTCGTAAGTTGTCAACTGCTTCGCTGCTGATCCATCACTACGACTGGATTCTTTGCGTCTTGTTTTCCTGCGACTGGATACTTTAGCTCGCAACTGGTTGAGTAGCAACAGCTGATTCATATAAGCTCTCGACTGGATGTTGCTGTTGCTTGCGTCTGGTTGTCAATTGCTTCGCCTGAATCTTCTTCAACAACAATAGATTTATCTTCTTGCGTCTGGATACTCAAACACTGCGTCTGGAAATCTTTGAGTTGCGACTGGATCCACTGTAGCTTGCGACTGGATCTTGCGACTGATTAACAACGCAAACTCTTCCTGCTGAATCTTTAGCGCGAGAGCAAAACGCTGTCGTAGCAACTTATGTAAACGACATCGTTTTGCTATCGTTATTTCCAAATAGCATCTGCTGGTGAACAGTAGCTTGCGACTGGATATCTCCTCTACGACGTCGCTTCTTCTTGCGTCTGGATGTACAAGCTTCCTGCTGATTCTTGCGACTGCTCTCTCAAACCATCTGCTGAATATGATGACGTCACCGATGACATCATCAACGCTAATCCGTCTGCTGATTTTCCAGCACGACGTCGCTTCCTCTTGCGTTTCTCTTCTCATCTGCTGATTCTTATTGCGGATGACGTCACCGATGACATCATCAACGCTAATCCGTCTGCTGATTTTCCAGCACGACGTCGCTTCCTCTTGCGTTTCTCTTCTCATCTGCTGATTCTTATTGCGAATGCAAAACGCTGTCGTTCCAACTTATTCACGCGACATCGTTTTGCAATCGCCAACTCCAAATACCAACTGCTGATTGAAGCTCTCTGCTGATTCTATTTCACTGTAGCTTCCTGCTGAATGATGACGTCACTGCTGATGTCATCTACACTTAGCGCTCCAGCTGATTTCTTCATCGCTCCAGCTCCAGCTTGCGATTCTTCTTCTTCTTGCTTCTTGAATAGCGACTGTCGATAGATTCATCAACAGTACTTATAATCGCGACTGCTAACAGATTCGTCAACAGTACTTATAATTGGAATCTTCTTCTTCGCTGCAATTCTCCAGCGCACTTCTCAACTTCATGTACCAGCTGGTTCACTTCGCTCTTTAGCACTTGCAGCTGGTTGTCATCGTTTCAGCTGGTTCATCATGCTCCAGCTGATTCAACTTGGCCCTCGCCTGATTACGAACAGCTGATTCAACTTTGGACGTCTCCATTGCTAATCCAGCTGCCCATTCCATGAACACCAAACCAACTGCTGAATCTCTATAGCGAACCAACTGCTGGACAGATTTATCAGCTTATCTTCCTCTCGCAATAAGCTTCTTCCTGCTGATAATCTTCTACGTTCCTAAATCCTGTGCACTTAGGTAGAATTGTTAGAAACACAATAACAGGTTTTGTGTAATTCAAAACTTAATTAGGATCTGTCAAAACAGATCCAACAAAAAACACTAAAAACGTTTGTATAAAACGTGTCCAAACAAAGCCTTTAAGTTTTGATAAGAACAAAAATCAACTCGAAGGTTATTAGATCAGATCGGAGGCAAAAATCAGCTCGAAGACTAGTAGATCGGCTCAGGTTGAAATCATGTCTAAACTGAGTAAATTCAACTCAGAACAGACTGAGTAAGATCAATTCAGAGACGTCAGTTCAATTCAGATAGAAAAAACAGATTCGAATAGAATATAGGAGAACAATATAGCATTTTATTTAGATCATATCAGGGCAAAGAACAGTTCAGAAGCTAGAAAAGTAGAACAAATGCATCTCAATTAAAAAAGAACAATTCAAAGAAGAGCCGATCAGATCAAATCATAACAGATCAACTCAATTAAGCATAGTGAATCAGATCCGTATAGATTTTATGACTATAATATGACAGAATGATTGTTATACAAATTCAGGATATGTCAGGAGTCTGGCCATATACGATGAACACTATTATACACACATAACGTAAAAATGTTTAACAGAGCTATATGCTGAAGTTGTACGAAGATAATACAATCTTTCAAATTCACTTACCACAAGGATCTTGTAGAAACTCTCGAAGAGCTCGCTAAAACCGCCAAATACTAAGTGAATGAAACTAAAGAGTTTGGAAAGATAAAATTTTGTCTTGAATTGCAAATTGTATAGTTACCACAAGGAATATTTGTTCATCAATCCTCCTACACAGAGAAGATACTAAGACACTTTTACTTGAACAAAATACATACATTAGAATCACAAATGGTTCTCCGATCACTTGACTCTAAAAAGGATCCTTTCGTCCACTTGAAAATGAGAAAAAATCATTGGTCCTAAAGTATTATATCCTAGTGCAATTGATGCATTAGCATATCTTGTTAATCGTACTAATCAGATATAGTGTTAACCTTCTAGCAAGATTTAACTCCTCTCCAACCCGAATCAGAAAACATTGGAATGATAACACATATTTCATTACCTTCTTAGTACACCTGACATGAGGTTATTTTATCTGGAAAAAATCAATTTTTTCTTAATAGGATATGCGTAAGTAGGTTATCTTTTAGATCCACATAAAGATAAATACCAAACAGATTATATGTTAACACGAGCAGGCACTTCTATATCATGGAAGTTAACAAGGCAAACTTTAATAGCGTCATCATCAAACACTCTGAAATCAGTGCAATGTATGATGCAAGCCAAGAATATATCTGGTTTAGTTCTATTACACAACTCATTCAAGAATAATGTGCAATACAAATCATAAAAGATAAATCGAAAGATATTATCAGACGACAATGCGGATTGTTTTGCACAATTGAAGGGAGAATATATCAAGGAGAGAGAAGCATATTTTGTCGAAGTGTTTTTATAAACACGACTCTGAGAGAAATGTGAGATTGATATCCAACAAATTCGATCTATATAATGCAATCGATTTATTCACAAGAATTTACCCATTTTTACAATATTAAATAAATTATGCACAAGGTATCGGGATGCATCAATTAAAGTATTTTCCATGATTGAACCAGGGAGACAAACCCTTCCTACTCCGTTTTGCATCGTTCAGCTTTAGTGACAAGGTTTTCACTAAATAGCATTAGATCAATTATAGGATAATATGATTATATTATTCATTGACAAAATAGTGTATTACTTAAAACTTTTCAAATATGGATCTTACATTATAAATACTATTTATAAATGTTTCCTCATTTTTCTCACTTTATGCTATCAAATTATACTTAGAAAATATATGTTTCACCAACTTAAATTGTCTTCACGGGCTGCTACTATGGGATCTTAGCACTCATGGCCTCCCTACTCAACATCCTATATTTATTCCCCGAATAAATTAAAGAACTCTAAACTTCTGCCACGTTTAATTTTTATCTCATTTCTCTAATTTAATAATATATTATTATTTTGGTCCCAACTTTTTTTGTTTTTGACAAGATGGTCCAACTTGTTCGATGACACGAGGAGTACAATAACCTATGATATTGATGCACACAACTTACATGTAATAATATTATTTGTAGATATATTGCGTATCTATATAAATATATTTCGAGTTTTCTTGTATTTGTTCCGCTGTTAGAAGATCGAGTACTTAGGACGTGTTCGCAGCCTTGCCCATTATTTATTTACGACTTCTTCAAGACTTTGCGCGCAATTAAAAATAGAAATTTTCGTTTCTCTCATAGTAAAAGCGGAAAAGGATTTGGGAACTGAAATTTTATTAATAATTATGTCAAATATATAAACACTAACCCATAACGCTCGGGACAAGAAAATATTATGCGAGTGTTAAATATTTGTTGCGTTTAACCATTAAAAAATTTAACAAGGAGAGTTTTATTCACAGCCGGCTCCGCCGCTCAACGTTTCGACTGTGCTTCATCTGCCTTTCCGGCCACCGTGTCTCTGATATTCTCCGCAGTCTGCTTCGCCCGGTCTCCTACATTCGACGCAGCATCCTTGGCTCCATCGACCAAGTTCTCAGCGTTCTCCCTCGCTCCACGGGCGACGTCCTTGGTCTTATCCGCCACATTCCCAGCGGCTTCCTTCGTCTTGTCCATCACATTCGACGCAGCTCCCTTTCCACTCCTCTCCGCATCTTGTGTGTAGTCCTTGGCCTTCTCGGCCGCATCTCCGGCCGAGTTCTGGCTCTTGTTCTTTACCTCATCGGCTTTATCAGATGCCCCGCCGAAAGCGTCCTTAATCTTGTCCGACGCACTTCCGGCAGCATCACTGGCCTTATCCTTCAATCCCTGGAAATTCGCCGAGGCATTGTCTCCCACCTCACGGCCCTTCTCCTTCGTCTTGTCCGCAGCCTCGTCGGCATTGAAGCGGAACTCATTGCTAGCATGCGGCACCTTAAAATACCAAGCAGTAGGTTATATATCTTATTCCTAGTAAAAAAGCATACACATGTTGAGCACAGAGAGAAAAAACCCATAACCTATCTACCATATTACCTTGAGAGCAGGAAATCTAGGAGAGGTGAAGCCAACTCTGGATACTTTGGGGCGAACTGCAACAGACGGGTAGTTTTTAGACAAAGAACTCGAGATATTGAGGACTGATGTGTTCGCTGCAAACATGGCTGCCATTTTCTGAGAGAATTTACAAGTTATAGAAAAACTAATAAAGATTTATTTGAGTTGTATATTCGTGATTCCTAAGATTGGATGCAAAACTGTGGATGGGGAGCAGGATTTTTATAGGGTTTTGGGTTGGGAAGAAAGTACTAGAGAAAGGGAGAGGTGGCAGCTCAGAAGATTATACACCTATAGTTTGGAGTTACCACGTGTAAGATGGTGCATGGGCTGAAGATGAACGAGTCTCCACATGCCTAGATCTTAGCAATTTCTTTTGGAATATTCGAGAGCTGTCACAAAATTTTTAAAATTAAAATTCAATAGATAGTAGACAATTTCGTGTAAAATGCATTTTTATAATTAAATTACAAAAACTTGAGGAAAAAACGTATATATGTTTTATTTTTATGCAATGATTTTTTTTATTTTAATATCAAGAAAGAAGCTAACCGTACGATTTTGTTCTATTGCTCGATGTGGTGACGACAATATTTACCTAACTTTCAAGTAATCAAACTTTGGTTTATATATGAAGTAGCAGTTGAAGTTAAAAACAGGTATATGCATAGTACAATGAAGGAACTGTGACCACTAAAAGAAATTATATAACGAAAATTAATTACAGAGCTTTAACTTTGTTATATTTTAAAAATTTGAATCAATGGACTAGCTCCAGTGTAGCATGATCACTGATGAAGTTTTTGAGTTCAACAGTTGTACAGCTTCCAGGCCCAATCTTATCTCTTGGTAATTTATATGGACGATTCCAGATAATCTATCCCATCTTCCACAGATAAAGTTTCAGCCATTTAAATATACTTAATGTAATAAATAAAATTAGATAAAAAAAGAAACATGTTTTATCCATTTAGATTTTTCGGTTCAAATCTGAATGCCACCTCTTCCGTCTTTGCACACGTGTGACGGGGAAGTGAGCGGGCATTGGCTATGAAGATCTTGACTAGTTAAATCTATAGAGAAATTGTGTCTTTCTATCTTTCATTGTGTGGTTTCTGTTTACTTATCTTCATATAATTGTTGTTAGTATTGTTCTATAATCATGTATTTTTAAATTAAAATCATGTTAGTTATAAATATTTTCTCCCACCATATGAATGTATTTGATATAGCCAAATAGTTCAGCCGACGAGCTGTCACCACGTCGAGGACCTCGGGAACGTCGGACGTCGGGGATTGGAGAGTGCGTGCGTATTCCTGCAACCAACGAACACTTGTCAAAGGGCGCCGGAGATGTGTCCGGCGAAGCCCCTCCGATGCTTAAGTCAGCCGTGCACGAGAGTAAAATGAGAGCAATATAAGCTGTGTGCGAGAGAGTGCAATAATGAGTGAATGAATCTGAGAGAGCAAACCTGGGGGGTATTTATAGAGGGGCTAGGCAGATGAATCGACTCGCTTGCACGTTCTGGCGAGACGTGGGTGAGGTCGTGCGCACGTTTCCCGCATAATCCGGCCCACGTTCCCCGCCTTTTGCGGAAGTTCTTTAATACGTCGGGTTGGGGTTCTCGGGAGGCGCCTCGAACCTAGGTTGTCTCCTCGGGCTACAAGCTCTTCTCAATAACGAAGGAGCTCGGTCTACTCCCGAGCGTGTGGCAAGGCCTCGGTGAAAATCCCGATCCCCGAGCTCTATGCGCGCATCCCGAGCTCCGAGTTCTATGCGCACCTCCCGAGCTCCGGGTTCTATGCGCACCTCTTGATTGCTTTCTCCCTTGATGATGTAGGTAGGGTCGATACTTGGTCCTCGGGTCCCGAGCTGCTAATGGGGGGCA
>KQ999054.1:120877-133484 GCA_001598015.1 Dorcoceras hygrometricum
CTTGCGACTGATTGATGTGCTAACGACGTCGTTCCTTTAAGTCATAGTAAGATCAGCAGGTAGTCTTGTTATTCCATCTGCTGATCACTCCAATGACATCGTTTCACTTTATATTTATTTAAAAGATCTCGGGATTGGATTCTTGTCTTGCGACTGGTTCCTATTTGTTGCGACTGGTGCTGTTTATCCAGCAGGTATTAGTCTTGCGACTGGTACTATTCCTTGCGACTGGTTTTCTTTCAACCAGTTCCATTTTAATGATATGTTTCCAAAGTTGAATCCGATACTCAGTAAAGTTTTAAAATGGGAAGCAAATGTTTAAAATGATGGAACCCGATGATTTACAGAAATGTTTAAAGAAAGGATAGTTAAGGAACAAAAGATGTTTTAGATTATGGCATAGATGGTTACGGTCACCAAGGAGAAGGGTGAGCAGTTGTCGAAGATTTCGACTGCCCTTTCATATGAGCTATATGCTAAAACTGATATCGGGAGTCATTTTGATCAAAGTGCAAATTGGACCACATAGAACTTATATGCCATGATCAACTGAAAATGAAATTGAAAGAAATGAGAAGCTGGGCTATGTTCCCCTGTTTCCGCCATTGAAATGCTTACGAAAATGACATTGTATATTGAAGTTCCTTAACATATGAATTGCACAGATGTCTGCATGCGTTTTATGAAATTGTTACTACTCAGATTTTACTTGCTGAGCCTTTAGGCTCACTAACTTTTAAAATGGTGCAGGTACGACAACTGGAGGAGGAACAGCAGGGGAAACTTGAAATCAGCAGATGGGTGGCGTTCTGTTTATCCAAGGCCTACGTTTTTCCGTGTCTAAGTTGTATCGTTTTGATTAGGTTGTACTGTATTAAATCAGTAGCAATGGTTGTATATTTACATAGAATAACAGCTGTTGTAAACCGCAATTGCAAAGTTATATGAAATACTCTGTTTTCCGCAAATGTTTTAGCAGTAGCGCGCGAACTTATGTACCTGCTGATCTTTGAACTTGTCGTTTGCTTTGTTCTTTCCAAGTTATGGGAAATACAGCCTATAGTGAATTATCTTTTAGTCCTTCTTTTATTCGAAAATTTTTATTTACCCAATTCTCGTGGCCCCGTTGGGTTCGGGCGTCACAATTATTCTCTCAGCTGGAACTATTTTCCCCTCGACTGATTTGCGTTTATTACCAAAACGACGACGTCGCACCTACGTCATCATCAATCAGCCGATATATCAATAACCAGCAGATACACTTCAATGACCAGCAGGTACATAAACCAGCAGATGCGTGAGAAACTCTTGCTGCTGATTCCTTGTGCGTAACAGTAACCAACACGTGGCGCTCTCGCATTAACTCTTGTCTTCGCGCGTTTGTTTCCAGCTGAACCAAATAATTCCCACTTCACGCCTCGGCTGAATTTCAAAATTCCACCAGTCGCGAGCTACAGTAACCTGCTGCTAATTTTATCAAATCGCTTCGCCTGGTTACTTCGTCTGGTTCTCACACTTAGCGCGATTTAACGATACAGAGTTCCTGAATCATCCAACACTTCCAGAAGAAATCCGAGCTCATAATTAAACTTCATCAAATTCTTAAATTTCGAAATTACTTGACTAATCCTCTTCTTAATGATTCTGGGCATTACACTTCTAGTGCAGGCTGATTGGAGGAAGATCGATTACGGTCGTGGACCTGATTGGCGTTATCTACCGCCACCTACCATGAGAGCCGGCGTTCTTGTAATTCCGGTTGGAGCCAGGCACGAGTTGCCAGCAAGGTATTCCTTAAAACACCCTATGAATGTCATAGAATTGTTTTGTATTATCGTATTGATCGTCTCCCGGCACATGTTTATTTTGTTCTTTCGTTGCCTCGCCGGGGGGCGTGATCCGGATCCCAACATATACAACGTAATTCGTGCTTATACATAGCAATCCCTTGAAGTAATTTTTTCTAAGCGCGCAAGTCATTGATGAAACCTGGGCCCTTATGGGCGAATGAAAACATCGCTAAGTGTTATCTTGATTGTTAAGAGTGAAGTTTGAGCGGTAGTGAGTCTACTCCACCTTGTTTCCCGAGTTTAGAGGGGTTTTTGTTTTAATGAAATTCCCTCCCGAGGAGGGGTTAAAGCAAGTACAAGCGCCTGAGTTGATTTGGCCTATGTATTGGCGTAGAAGAGTTACGCGAAGTTGCCAGCACGGAACTGGACTTTGTTGCTCGGGTGTGGTGGTCACCCGAGGAGGTGCCAGTGCGGAACTGGGCTTACGTGCCGAGCTGGTCGGGCTTATATATTTGCGTAGAAGAGCTACGCGAGTGGCCAGTGCGGAACTGGGCTTATGTGCTCAGTTCGGGTCGTCACCCGAGGAGCTCGATAATTGACACCATGAGTTGAGAGAAAACATCTTTTATTCCATATAGTAATTATTACAGATAGTAGCCGAGCAAAAGATAGTTACAGGTAGCAAAGGGAAAACCTAGGCATAGTACTTCATAAGATGAATAACATTCCACGGCCGACGTCCTTGCTTCCCATGTTCATCCTCCAGATAATAAGCGGCGATTCCCGCTTTCCCGACCACCTTGTATGGCCCTTCATACTTCGGATCTAGTTTCCCCCTGTCACCTTGATATTGTATCTTCCTCCAGACGAGGTCTCCCAGCTCATATTTCCGAGGTCGGACTTTCTTGTTGTAGGACTGCTCCATTCTCCTCTGATAAGCTGATAAGCGCACTGCTGCTCGGGCTCTCTTTTCCTCTAGAAAGTCCAGCTCGAGGCCCCTTATCTCGTCATTATCCTCGGCGTACTCTATGACCCGAAGACTATCTTGCCCAATCTCGACGGGCAGTAACGCCTCCGTGCCATATACCATGGAGAAAGGTGTCTCACCTGTAGCAGCTCGGGTGGTTGTTCGATAAGCCCAGAGAACGCTGGGCAATTCATCTGCCCATCTTCCCTGAGCAGATTCTAGTTGCGCCTTAAGAGCCTGCACGATGGTTCGGTTCGTGACTTCGACCTGTCCATTGCTCTGAGGGTAGGCCACCGAGGTGAAGACTTGCTCGATTTTCAATTCCTGACACCACGCCCGAACTTTAGCTTCACAGAATTGTCTTCCATTATCAGAGATAAGTCGCCGAGGTATCCCGAAACGACAGACGATGTTCTTCCATAGAAAATTCAACACCTCGGCCTCAGATATCTTTGCCAAGGACTCGGCCTCGACCCATTTAGAGAAGTAGTCCACAGCAACCAACAAGAATTTTCTCTGTCCTCCGGCTGGTGGGAAAGGTCCCACAATATCCATGCCCCATCGATCAAACGGGCATGAAGAGATGATAGTCTTCAAGGGCTCGGCGGGCTGCTTTTGAAGATTAGCATGCTTTTGACAGCCCTGACAAGATCGGACGAGAGCAGTAGAGTCTTGTTGCATAGTAGGCCAAAAGAATCCTGCAAGTGTAGCCTTCCGAGCCAGAGCTATGGCACCGAGGTGATTTCCGCAGCATCCCTCGTGAATCTCCCTCAGGACATATTTGGCCTCGTCGGGCCCCAGGAACTTTAGCAAAGGTCGGGAAAAAGACCTCTTGTATAACTTGTCGTTCAAAATAACAAAGCGTAAGGCTTGGCGCTTAAGTTCCCGAGCTCGCTGTGGGTTGTCGGGTACTATCCTTCGTAAGAGGTATTCCAAGATATCATGTCGCCAATCCGAGGTAAGCACTCTCCCCTGATTTTGCTCAACCTGATAGACTTGCGATAGCAACTCCTTTCCCTATACCTCCTTACCCGAGGATGGAGCAAGGGAGCTAGCCATTTTTGCGAGCTTGTCTGCTTTTTCATTGTTTTCCCGGGGTACTTGCTCAAGAATCACCTCGGAAAAAGCCTCTGTAAGTTTATTCAGTGCCTCCGCGTACTTTACCATCTTTTCATTATTGATATCAAACTTCCCGTTGCTTTGTTGAATTACCAACTGAGAGTCAGAATAAAGAAGGACCCGAGCTATTCCCATGTTTTTTGCAGCTCGGAGTCCGATGAGCAAGGCCTCATACTCAGCTTCATTGTTGGAGGCTTTGAAATCAAGAGTAATCGCCAAGCTTGTTTCCTCCCCCCTGGGGGATATCATAACTACCCCGACGCCGCTTCCCGAGGAGCAAGAAGACCCGTCAACATACACTTTCCACATTTCCTCTTGCTCGAGGTGTACTGTTTCTGCCAAGAAATCCGCTAAGGCCTGCGCTTTGATGGCTGCCCGAGGTTTAAACTGGATATCATACTCACTAAGCTCGGTAACCCATTTAACAAGCCTTCCAGAAGCATCGGGGTGAGAGACAATCTGCCCGAGCGCGCTGTTAGTAAGCACTGTGATCGGGTGAGATAGGAAGTACGACCTGAGGCGTCGAGCTGTAATAACCAAGGCCAGAGCCAACTTCTCCTGCGTAGTATAATTTAGCTCAGCGCCTTTCAGAGCATGGCTCACGAAATACACAGGTTGGTGTACCTGTCCTTCCTCCCGGACTAATACCGAACTTGCTGTTTGTGGAGTAACGGCGAGATAAACAAATAATGGTTCCCCAAGCTCGGGTTTATTCAGAACGGGCAGGCCTTTCAGATATTCTTTCAACTCCTGAAACGCCCTTTCACTATGTTCATTCCATTCGAACTGTTTAGCTCGGCGAAGTATCTTGAAGAAAGGAAGGCTTCGGTCATCCGACCTAGAAATAAATCGGGAGAGAGCAGCAATTCTTCCCGTCAACCTCTGAACCTCCTGAAATTCCGGGGCGAACACATAGAAGCGAGAGCTCGCACCTTCTCGGGATTAGTTTCAATTCCCCGACGAGTCACCATATAGCCCAGGAATTTTCCTGTCCGAGCTCCAAATAAGCATTTACTCGGGTTAAGCTTGATTTGATAATTCCGCAGAGTGCGGAAAGTCTCCTCGACGTCAGATATAAAGCACGCTTCTTCCCGAGACTTAATCAAAATATCATCGACGTAGACCTCGACGTTTCTCCCGATCTGCTCTTTTAACACCTTATCCATCAGCCGTTGGTACGTTGCCCCTGCATTCTTAAGCCCGAAGGGCATAACCACATAACAGAACATTACATCTGTCGTAATAAAACTGACCTTTCGCTGATCCTCCTCGGCCAGTGGTATCTGGTGATAACCCTGATAAGCATCCAGGAAGCTGAGCAACTCGTGACCCGAGGTGGAATCAACAAGTTTATCGATCCTCGGGAGAGGATAACAATCCTTGGGACAAGCCTTGTTTAGATCCCGAAAATCTACACACATCCTCCATTTCCCTGTGGCCTTCGGCACTAGAATGACGTTAGACAACCAATTAGGGAAATGTACCTCTCTGATATGGCCCGCTTGAAATAGGTCCCCGACCTGACTTCTAATCACTGCATCTTTCTCGGGCCCGAAGTGCGTCCTCTTCTGAATAACGGGTCGAGAGCCCGATGAGACATTCAACCGATGCTCCATCACCTCACGCTTGACCCCCTTTAGATCAGACGGCGACCAAGCGAAGATATCCTTGTTCTTCTCAAAACACTGAACCAACTGTCCTTGCACATCTTCGGGAAGGGACTTATCAATTTTCACAATCCCCGACGGAGGATCGAGGACCACTTCTTCTTCCTCACCCTCCGCAGTCAACTGAAAGTCTTCCTCTACCAAGTTCACACCTCTGTCTTCCCGAGCCCTAGGATGGTCTTGAGCTCGGGACTTGGCAACCTTCTGCTCCACTCTCACCTCCTCAACATAACATTTCCTCGCCATATTCCGATCCCCAAGGACCTCCCCCACTGAGTCTCCAACTGGGAATTTTATCTTCTGGTGTAAGGCCGAGGCCACCGCCGAGAACGCAGCCATGGCTGGTCTCCCAAGAATGACGTTGTAGGAAGAAGGCGTATCCACCACAGTAAATTCTATTACCTTTGTCTTCCTACACTCGCCCGACCCTAGCGACATAGGCCATTGAACAGCCCCTACTGGCTGCAAATAATCCCCTGTGAACCCATACAAAGGCGTGTTCACAGGTTCCATGCGATACTCCCCGAGATCCATCTGGTCTACGGCGCTCTTGAAAAACACGTTGACCGAACTCTCTAAATCCACGAAGATACGGGCCACTTCATAATTGGCAATCATAGCCCTGATAACTAATGCATCATTGTGCGACTTCGCATCCAGGGGCATGTCCTCGGGGCCAAAGGAGATGGTAGGTCCCGAGCGCCTATTCCCGACCTCCATGATTTCCATCCGCCTAAGTCTTGTCTTCCTCGCTCTATTGGAGTCCCCATCAGTAGGTCCTCCCGAAATCATGTTAATAAATCCTCGGGGTTGAGGCGTCCTTTGCTCTCCCCGATTAAGTTGCTGATCTTGCCCCCGAGGTGTTCTACCCTGACCCGAGGTCCTGCTACTAAGTTGCCTATCGTCCTCCCGACGAGGCCTCTTCTTCCACCGACGTGGCTTGTTAGCCACCAGCGCTGTCCGTACGTCGGGGTTGTTCTGTAAGATTCGCTCCAACTCCTGGTCCCACAGCCGACATTCCGCAGTAGTGTGACCATAGTCCCTGTGGAAATCGCAAAACTTATCAGACTTGGGATTCCTCGGGACCCCTTCACTGCCTCGAGGACGTTGGACGACCTTCCTCTCATCACAGACTTCCAGAGCCCGAGCTTTGCTCACTTTCAAGGGTGTTCGAGTAGTAAATTCTCCCAACAACAAGGGGGGCTCCTGTCTAACCACCCTCGGCTGGGGTCTCTCCGCCCGAGGATCCCGCCCAGCCCGAGGTAGCGGCCTCTGTTCGGTCTTTCTCGAGGACTGTATCTCCTCCACATTAACATACTTTTCTGCCTTGGTCAGAAGCTCATCAAAAGTCTTAGGGGGCTTCTTGACCAGTGACTTAAAGAAATCACCTCCCCTCAACCCTTAGGTAAACGCCCCGATCAGGAGGTCGGGCGTAGCAGATGGCACTTCGATGATGGTTCCGTTGAAGCGCCGAATATACTCCCGAAGAGTCTCATGCTCTCTCTGCTTCACAGTAAACAGATTTAAGGTAGTCAGGGGCTGCTTCTTACTACTGGCAAACTGATGGAGGAACGCCTTGAAATCCCGAAAGCACTTTATACTCCCCGATGGCAGGAGATTGAACCACTACTGAGCAGCCCGGACTAGGGTGGTCAGGAAAATTCTACACTTGATCGGATCAGAGTATCGGTGGAGAAGTGCAGCGTTCTCAAACTGAGATAAATGCTCCTCGGGATCTCCCATCCCGTCGTATTCCCCAACATTGTGATATTTGAAATGTTGAGGCAGATCGGCATTCAATACCTCCGTAGAAAATGGCACCTCCCGAGCAGGCGGGGGAGGGGGTGCCGAGTTCCTTTCCGCTCTCAGATTCTCCAATTCCTCATACATCCTTCTCATCTCTTCGACTCGCTGATTCTCCAACTCCTCACGCATCAAAAAAGGATTGGAGAGTGCGTGCCTGCAACCAACGAACACTACACTTTGGGCGCCGGAGATGTGTCCGGCGAAGCCCCTCCGATGCTTAAGTCAGCCGTGCACGAGAGTAAAATGAGAGCAATATAAGCTGTGTGCGAGAGAGTGCAATAATGAGTGAATGAATCTGAGAGAGCAAACCTGGGGGGTATTTATAGAGGGGCTAGGCAGATGAATCGACTCGCTTGCACGTTTTGTCAAGACGTGGGTGAGGTCGTGCGCGCATAATGCGGCCCACGTTCTCCGTTTTTCGCGGAAGTGCTTTAACACGTCGGGTCGGGGTTCTCGGGAGACGCCTCGAACTTAGGTTGTCTCCTCGGGTTATAAGCTATTCTCCATAACGAAGGAGCTCGGCCGATTCTCGAGCGTGTGGCAAGGCCTCGGTGAAAATCCCGAGCTCCGAGCTCTATGCGCGCCTCTTGGTTGCTTTCGCCCTTGATGATGTAGGCGGAGTCGATACTTGGTCCTCGGGTCCCGAGCTGCTAATGGGGGGCATCAGTATTCTTTGCATATGTTGTCTTATGAAAATATATTCTTAGTTACTCCATCCAAAGGATGTTAAGGCTTATTCATTTGACTGAACTTATTCTTAAGCCTCCAAGAATATATGTGGGTTGTGAATTCATCATTCTATAGTTCAAGACTATATTAGATTATGTCGTATCAGCTCTAGAAATTCTTCACCGTCTATCAAAACGACTGGACATGTTTCAAAAAATATACAACGTACAAAAAGCTCCTCTTTATCTCGAAGATAATTACCATCCAACTACTATTTCATCTCAAATTACCATCGAAACCTGGATAGTCCCTCTTTTACCGGATTATTGTCGATATAATCATAAAAAAAGCAAATTTTCAGGAATTTTAGACCAAACTTTTGATAAATTTGATTTTCTGCTAGTCCGATACTAACTATTCGATGCATCTCTTCAATATTAAACACAGGCATGCCCAATTTACGTCAGTACCAGCTTGCAATCTTGTGAGCTGTGTGACCTTTTTAGTAGGAAAATAAGCTAGCCAAGGTCTATATAGTTATACAATCATGTGGGGGCGTGTATGCGAATAATTAAAAAATAGTTAGAATTAGGATGAGGGTTATTTGTAACATCTCTCGTAGTACGGTACGATGTTCATCAATCAATAACAGGCATTGATCAGAGTGCAACCACTACTTATAAATACATTTCATGGTTATCATTCTAAGAGAAATCATCTTTCAAATAAACTACAACGCACGAGCTCAATCTAGAAACCAAGACGAGATGAATTGAAGGCTCAAATTACTTGATATATCAATGCCCAGACAAAATTACATGGAGCTACTTCATCTTCAACCTAATTAGTTCAAATTGATAAGATTTAGAAGATAAATTTGCTATTCGTGCAAAGTAATTATGTCCGATCGTGCATCCAGAGAGCACTTACGTCAAACTAAAAAAAGAGACTTTAAAAAGGAAGAATTTGGTACACGAAAAAAATTCATATTCATGCAAGTTTTTGTCCGTGTGGGTCGGGTTTCAATTCGAAAGAAAGTGAGTTATGTTCATTGCTTTTCATCGAGTCCTCATGTTTTGTTCCTCCTATAAGATTCCAAATTTTTAAATGCATTTAGTTACATTTATTATATGTGCGACTATTTACACATTTGTGTTTGTATAATCAAGTTTTTTTACTAATGCTCTTCAATTATGCATATTACGTACCTTAGCTGTAAAATACATATGTATATCTTGAAGTTATAAACTTAATATATTTTTTTGATGAGTGATGTTGCCTAAAATTGGATGGACCGATTTGACGACTCAACGAATAAGTTGGGATCCAGCGAGAGCTCCAATGGATGAATTGAGTGGGTTGTTACCTGCGTATAAAGCAAAGTCAGAGGCGTCGGGAGGTATCCCCGCGAAGGCACTCCGACGCTCAAGTCAGCGGTAGCTCGAAAGAATAATTCAAGAACCAAATGCTGCTTATTCAGAACGTACCTTAAAAATGAAGTGGAGCTGTCTATTTAGAGAGAGCATTGACTGTTGTATGAGCCTTGTCTGAGCGGCCCATTTCTTTGTGACTCAACGGAATTTGTTATCAGGCCATTGAGCACCCATCATCTTTTGTGGACTGGGCCTGGACTTGGGCCTAGGAGATCAATGGTTCAACCCATACCCATATAGACCCTCCACTCTCGGGCGCAGCAAGTCTGTTGGGATAATCGGGACAAGATTTTGTTGGTTTATTCTCTGGTGCGGTCAAGAGTAGTTTAATATTTATTTGTTGTATTATCCTTATTATTATAAAGGAGATTGTACTTTTATTATTTTTTATATAAGTTTTGTGATTTTAATTTTTTCTTATTTAATTTTTTTTGTAGATAATTAACAAAAAGAGTTTGCATTTACGTGAACTCCGTACTAGAGTTTTATTAGAATGAAACTCCGTATCAGAGTTGCATTAGGATTGAAACTCTGCTCTATAAAATCAATTCAACTCACAAATCAAATCTGAATTGCAAACTAAATTTCTACTCTCGCTAAGGCTTAGGTGCTGCGTGAGCAAGACAGATTTGTGCCCAATTCAATGGCTTGTACGACCATCACTCTTCACTTTAATTATTGTTATTATTATTATTTAACTTATTATTTAATCATTGTTAAGAATTGGATTTTTGCCAAGCTTAAGCCTCCACACTCGCAATCTGGGAATCCCGTAGCCGAAATTAACGTGAATTGTCGTGTGCCGCCCGATGGTCGGTGGAGTGGTGGGGGGTTTGCGATGTGTTTGGACGTCGATCGCGGTAGGCGACGGAGTGGTGACAGGATGATGCCGGTCGCGGTGGGCGACGAAGTGGTGGCGAGGTCATGTCGGTCGCGGTGGATGACGAAGTGGTGGCGGGGTGAAACATGTTGGTGTTGGCGGCCGTGGTTGGAGGCCGGTGATTTTGGGGAAAATTTTCGGCGTTGGTGGACATGGCCGTGGCCGGAGAGTGTGCCGGTGACGACGGTAATTCGGGGAAGCTGGTCGGCGAGTGAGGCCGCGGCTGGGGGAGACGTTCCTGAATCTCTGTTTGATTTTGGTGTTTTTTTTGGTGTTCATTGTGATTATGTGTTTTCTGGAGGAGGGAGACGTGCGTCCCTCAATCTTTCTGACTTTTGATGGAGAGGGGAGAAGCTTCTGTCATTGTTGCGTTCTGCAATTTCTTTTTCTTTTTTTTTAAATAATTTTTTTTAATTTTGTTTTAATGATTGTTATTTTATATGTGACGAAAATTCGTGTAGGGCGCGTTCCACGGGGTTAAGATCTTTCTGTATTGATGGCTAGTCGGGATAGTGTCTGAATCTCTCCGGAGAATTCTAGTGATGATGGGGGATTGGAGATACGGCTATCCGGCCCAAATAGTTTAGACCCACTCATGACCCATATTCATCATGAACGTCTTGAGTTGGAAAATTCACATCAGGTTCTTTGGAGGCTAGGGTTATGTAACATGTCTAACATTATAATTCCCAAAAAAGGAGATATGTGTCACGAGCCACTCTCAGGATACTTTACAACGTACTTGGATTACTTTAGAAATGGATTTTCCTTGCCTCCCAACGCCTTGTTGATTGAGATTGTTCGTAGCCTTGGTGTAAGTTTTAGCCAGTTAACACCAAATGCTATAATCGTATTTACGTGCTTTCATCGCAGAGTGAGCCAAACGAGAATTCCCGTGACTTTAGATCTATTCCACGCTCTTTTCTCAGCGCGTTATACGGGCCCAGGTTCATATATTTATTTTCAACCTAGATTAGACTGTAAGTTCTTGTCCCGCATCCGTTCTCCTAGAGGCAGCTGGAAGTCAAACTTTTTGTATGTTCGAGACCGTGGGTGTGGGGTGCCCACTACGTGGAGCTCCGGGCTTAGTAAAATCAAAATTTGGGGAACGCACCACGTGTTACAACTAGAATGCGGGTCGCTAGGGCTTTTTGACGAGACGATTGATCCTAGGCTTCTACTTCCTCCCGGTAGCTTTCATGCTAAGAATTGCCTTTCGTCCAGATATTTTTCCTTCTTTGCAATGTATATGTTGTTTGCGGATATCCTACGTTGTCATATTTATCTTATTTATTAATATGCTCAGTCTTGCTTGTTTATTTTGGACTGGTATCTCACTATTCTCTGGTAATCCAGGAAAAAAAAATAGATTTGGCTGAAGTTCGAGCTCTACAGAATGGAGTAGGTCGTCGTCCGATGAAGGCTCCTTGGGTCAGGCCGCCGAGGAAACGTGTGGTGTCCGATTCGCGTGATGCTCCCCGAAGGACGGGATCACCTCGATCGAGTGATAGATGTCAGGCCTCGTGCTCACAACAGACAAACACAAGCGGAAGCTATCAAAAAGTGGGTAAAATTTTCGCTTTTTGGCCCGACGGTTTTAAACATATAATTTAAAATACAACGATACTTAAAATAAGTTCCCAAATCATAAACATTCAACAACAAAGCATACATAAGTCTAACATGTATCACAATCCCCTACGGGTACAACAACGAAGCGCAGGGCATCTCCCTGGCTAACTGATACATATATATATGCTATATGCCACTGGGACACACTAGCCACCTCCGGGGGCACCACCAGCTGGGTTAAACCCACGACCAGCTGTAGAACCTGGGTTTCCTGAAAACACGCAACAAAGAAACAAACCAAGCCCCGGAGGGACATGGGGTCAAACCCCAGTACGGAGAGCAGCAGATAAAGCTAAAAGAATGCATAAGATAAAATGCAGATGCTATGCATGAGACGCCAAGGGAAAAAGGAAAGCTCGACCCACAAGAGAGCTAAGGAACTCAAACATAGCTCCAAGAATCATCAACAACGAATAGTGGCCACGGGGTGTGTTCACAGTGTGGTAGTGAGCCACTCGCCATGAAACTACACCCATTTACCGGATGCATCAACCAACTCAACCTACTGTTGCCTCGCCCATGAACTGTGGTAGTTAACCACTCGGCTCATGGTGGCTACGATCCCAGCAGGGAGATGAGAGTGCGGTATTGCCGCTCGCCCTCACATCCTGGTAAGAAAACAACAACAATGCAACAAGGTACAA
>KQ999054.1:134152-145804 GCA_001598015.1 Dorcoceras hygrometricum
CATCCCAGCAGCCACGCATAATATCTCACGCCAATCCCAAGCTAAATCAAGCTCAAATCCGTACCTTAAATTCTGTGCAATAATTACCACAATTCAAGGCCTGAGAAAGCTGGTCGAAACCTGCTAAAATACACAACATACAATTCTCAGCCTACACACAGAAACTCACGGCCAAACCAATATCAAACACACGGCTGGGAGCTACCACTCGACCAGCTAGTTATCATCCTTTAACATCTTAACAGGAAGCTAAAATTAACAATTAGGAACGAGATCTCAAAGCTAAAACCCGGAGGCTACCTGCGCGCACAAACACACGAACAGGAATAAGCTTCTGCCTCCCCACGATCTCTCCCTGGACAACCCGTAGCTTCCAAGATCGGTATAGGATGAAAGAGCTCTTCAAGAGGAGTCCAACGCTACCTCGAATGTGAAAAACGGTGGCCGGAATCAACGGGGATCTACCGGAGAAGCTCACGGTAAATAATGACAAGGGTTGAAGAGACAGTGGACGAAGTCGAGAGAATTATTTTCTAAGTATGGGATTTGGTGAAAAGAAACGAAGCCAACGCTTCTATTATAAGCGCAAGAGATCTGTTCAATTATTCCACCGACAAAACAGATTTCAAAGCTTCGAATAGTCAACAGATCTCTCAAAACCAACGCAGGCGCTAAAACACACTAAAATCCCCAAAACGACGTCGCATCAACACTACCGCGGAGAGGTTTGCTTACGCAAGCAAGTCTGGTCACTATACTGGTCGCGCGCAACACAACAGATATGCTTACATCATCAGGTCTGAACTTTCGAAAGACAACTAAACAAAATAGATCTCTCCTCCCGCGTTCACTAAACGGCGTCGCACCATAGAAAGCACGCTGAATAGATCTCAACCAATTCTTTCAACAGCAACGCTTACGTCATCCACACGACGACAACACACGCTGCTGACGTCATGAGATCTATCAACAGATTTTCACCCAACAGACTCAAGCCAGCAATGCTTACGTCATCCACATTAAGCAATCACGCGATGCTGATGTCATCAAATCTGCTAACATATTTTACCGAAAGATCTCTCAACAGAAATGCTTACGTCAGCCAAACGACGAAAACACACGCTGCTGACGTCATGAAATCTGCCCCAAGATTTCACCCGAAATTCGAAAATCTCGAAATTTTCCAGAATTGCTCCAAATGCAATTTCAGACCCGAAAATACAACCCAACATTCAAAAAGAAATCTGAATCACCAAAAACCACTAAAACTCGATCAATTCAACAATAAATCCTGTTACACAAAATCCAGGTCTCACAATAGACGTAGCTCTTCTCAACTGCGGCAATATCAGGCCATGGGTGGTAAGAGTACGAATGATAGGAGAAAAGATTTGGGATAAAAAATCAGGCGACGTTCCCCGACCGTTGGGTGATGACGATTCTCAGAAAAGCTTGAAGAGAGGTCGGGAGGTGGAGACCGGGGCACAACGTAATGTCTCAGTAGGTGACCATCTTTTCGTAGACGAGGTCAATCGTCGGGATAGGGTAGGCTCGTTCTGGGATCTGAGCGACCCGGATGTGGGGTGGAATACGGGAAAAACTCTTATTGGAGATCACGACGTACTTCATCTCTTACCACAACCCACTGAATCATTGACCCATGCCCTTGCCTGGAATTCTTGCTAGGTATGCTATTATACCGTTGCTATATTATGACCCAATCTCGATTGCTTCACTTTAAATGAGACGTGTACTGATCGTGACATGTTTGCAGGTCCTCTCATTGGCTAGTGTTTTTCAGCTCCGAGAGGAGAGGTCCCGAAATAGTGAAAGTAAACTCCATGAGGAAGTAGCTATGCTTCGCGAGGAGTTATTGAAGAAGCAAAAGGAGTCTGACGAAAAGTCTAAGAGTTTTGATACCTTGCGTGTGGAGCTGGAGGAGAAGTCGAAAAGTTACGAAATACTTCGGCAGGAGTTGCAACAACTTGGGGAAAAATATTCCGTGGAGCTAACGACAGGTGAGTACTTTATCAATTCAGCTATGGGGAAGACTACGAGTACTGGGGAGAACGCGATCGAAGGGTATCGAGCCTTGTCGGCATTCAGAGATGAAGTACTTCAGCAGGCTTTGACCATTCATGATCAGGTAGTGGTTGACTGTCGACGTTAATTGCGAGAGACGAAGCTAGTGTCTGAGGATATAGTGAGAATGATAGAGCCTAGTGTTTCGTAGCCTGGAGACGAGAATAATGAGGAGTTTCTCGGTACCCTTGGTGAAATATTGGGTGATATTGATGATGACGAGATGATAGAGGCTCTTCGCCAAAATCCGATTTGACGGGTTCTCGAAAATTTTCCATCAATAAGAAATTTTGCTTGTTTCTTCTATTATAGTTTGAGGCGTATGTGCATATGGTTGTTTTTTCTTGGATTCATTGTTCTTTTTAGTTGTGACATTCGTTTATTTACTCAATGAATAAATAATATTTTTGCTCTCGTTCGATGTTTGTTATTGTTGTCTATCGAAATAAGTGGCGATTCTCTTGCTGGCGATAACGTAATGCTCCAAATAGGTTACTTGGGAGCGGATCAGACTCCCAAGATTTTGTCGAATGGGGAATCCTAAACTCACATTATATGTGATGTATTGTCCCGAGATTTATATTATTTTTCGTTCTGACCTCTTACAGAGTCGCTGGCTATTTTGTTCCGATGGGGTTGGCCAGGCCTTTTACATTCAGGTTTCCTTTCGCGACAGCTTGGGTCATTGACGTTTAAATGTGGAGAGTTCCATTGGCGATGGTGCATTATACACATATGTAGAAAAAGAAATCTCTGAGGAAAAGCCTGCGAATCTTATTGACGAAACTTGATAATATAACAATAAAATGTATAAAAAAGACGAGAAGAAAAATTGAATTGCTATAGTACTTTTATTGGCGCTCTATTCATAAAAATTCTTCGAGTTGGTCTTCGGTGGATCTCCCGAAGGTGTGATGTGTTCTAGGGTTTCAGTAGCTACTATTCTTTCTTTATCGACGTCTTCTTCATCTCTCATGTGAACATCTTCGTCGGGTGGGTTTCTACCCCTTTTGTTGTTCATGTGTACTAATGAAGTCTCACTTGGGCTCAGTCTTCTTTTGCTCTCGATCGACTTTCGCAAGGTAATTGCATGCCATTTTCTCGCAAGGCGGCTATCACCGATGGCTTCCCCTACTCAGCTTGGGGTCGGGAATTTTAATTTCATGTGGTAAATTGATGCTATTACTTGAAATGCATTGAGACTTGATCTTCCCAGATCACATTATACGCTGATGGAGAGTTGACAACCAAGAATTTGATCATTCTAGTGTACCTTTGGGGATGTGAGCCCAGAGAGATAGGAAGAACGATCTCCCCTAAGGCTTCCACTACTGCGCTTGAGAAACTGACCAGTGGCGTATTCACCTGTGTTAACTGGGCGTTGCTTATCCCTAGCTTAGCAAACGCCTCGTAGAATAGTATGTGTGAAAACCCAAAAATTCAGCTCTCGAAAATAGAGCCAAAAAAATCAGATCTAGGAAAGTCAACTCAGATTTGAGACAGTCAACTCAGATCAGAACAGTCAGCAGTCAATCAGATCTGAACAGTCAGCAATCAACTCAGATCTGGGACAGTCAACTCCGCTGGTCAACGGTCAACTCAGATTTGGGACTGGTCAACACAGCTCTGGACTGGTCAACTAAGCTCTGGACTGGTCAACGCAGCTCTGGACTGGTCAACTCAGCTTTGACTAAGTAAATTCAGATTTCGCGACGTGAATTCAGGTTCCACGACGTTAATTCAGATTCCGTGACGTGAATTCAGATTCCGCGACGAGAATTCAGATTCCGTGACGTGAATTCAGATTCCGCGACGTACATTCAGATTCCACGACGCAGATTCAGTTTTGGTGACGCAAATTCAGATTTGGTAAAGAAAACTCAGTTTTGGCTCACGAATTTCAGCAAACACTTCACGCGTACAGAGCAGATTGTTTGCAACCGTAACTGCCAATTTAGAGGTATTAATGGCCAATTAAGAGACCCAAATCAATGCCTACACTAATGCTCTCGTAATAGCCATTTTAATGGCCATAAAATCAGGAAATTAAGGCTTTAATGGCTATGAGACCCGATAGCTGATAAGATTAATTGAGTTAATTAATCGGGTTTTATTTGAGGTAAGCTTTGAGTCGATGTGCTTAGAGAAGCTATCGGGTTTTGTTTTAGCCCTTAGAACAGTTCTGGAGAGTTGTAGTTTGGCACGGAATCTGTTCAGTAGCTAGTGTGGGTCATCGCTGAATGTTGGCGTTCAGCAGTGGTGACGTCATCAGCTGTCGCTGAGTGGTTGTATACAGCAGTCGTAGCAAGATCTGTTGTCGCTGAGCAGTAGAGAGAGCGCTAGCGTGTTTCAGCAGTGAGTAGCTATACGTCGTCGTTTGGATTAGTTGGGACGACAGCGTTTTGGATTGGCGAAGAAGACTCAGTTGTGAGTTGTGTTAGCGTCAGCTGTGTGAGAGATCTGTTGTTGCGATGACAACAGATGTTGGTTAGTTGTTCAGTAGTGAATAACGGGTGACGTCTCCAGTTGCGACAGTAATTCTCTGCGACGTCATTTGAGTTAGTAGAGATCTGTTTTTGCGTAGACTGAGATCTGTTGCAAGATCTGTTTGCGAGCGGGAATATCAGTTGTGATAGTTTAAGTGTGGATACTGTTCCTTCAGCTGTGATCAGCTTCGACTTATATTAGAGGACTTGGTCTTCGATTTGAGTATCCAGTTTCCATACTTAGAATATTTCCCGATTGTCAAGTTCTGTCGCGATACCCTAGCTACTGTTCACCGAACCTTATCTTCTTCGATTGCCGGCGGTAGACAGCTCCGATTGAAGTAAGAGTGGTAGCGTTGGACTCCTATTGCTGAGACGCTTCGTTTGGATATTGCTTTCGGACGTTTGCTTGAAGCTGGTGAGGTGTGCGAAGACATCTTCCTTGTGTAGTCTGTTAGCATAAGCATCGGATTTCGCTCCTAGATTTTTGGGGTAAGTTTAGATCCTACCTTTAAGCTTGTTTAGAGCTTTCTGTTAAGTTAGAGAGGTAGGGTAGCGCTGGTGGAGTTCGTAAATCCCAGCTGCTATTTTCTGTGCTTCGGTCCCTAGGGTTTTGTGTGTTGCCATTGAGCAGGTGGTGGATCTGTGTGCTCGGGACGTCATTGTGGCAATCTGCTTGTAGTAATTGTTGCCCAGAGATTTGAGGTACGGATGTGAGCTTGTTTACAGCTTAGGATTGAGCATGGATTATGTGCGTAGCTGTGTATGCTCTGTGCTGTTATTATTTGTGCCTGTGTTATAATATCAGCTGTTGCATTTGCATACACGCATTATCCTGTTGAGCTCTGTTTTGCTAGCTGTACCTGTTCTGTTGATTTGAGAGTACCAGGATGCTGTGCTTGAGGACGAGCGGGTAATTCCCGTATACCTCAGAGCTGGAGGACGAGCGGGTAATTCCCGTATACCTCATCTCCCTGCTGGATTTGTTAGCCGCTATGAGCGGAGTGGGTAGCTCCCACATCTCATGAGTGGGCAACAACAGGTGGAGCTGTTTGTGTGCATCTGGTACGGTGTATTGGAGATGAGTGGGTAGCTCCCATGTGCTCAGTATACCTCGTGGCCACTGTCTGTCTTTCCTTTGATCAGATCTTGCTGTTGAGCTGTTGTTGAGATCCTTTGGCTCCCAGCTTTCGGTTGTAGCCTTGATCTTGCATAGCATTTGCATATTATATGTTGCTTTTCCTTATGCTGTTTATGCTGCTCTCCGTACTGGGGTTTGACCCCGAGGTCCCTCTGGGGCTGGTGTGTGTTGTTTCAGGTTTCCCAGGTTTCTCTGCTGGTCGTGGTTTTGACCCAGCTGGAGATGCCCCAGGAGGTGGATAGAGTGTTCCAGTTAGCGTATAGCATATATGTACTAGTACTCTCAGCCGGGGAATGCCATGTGCTTGTGGGATTGTGTTACTTGTTGTAGTACTGATATTTGTGTTTGTTTAAATGCTGTTGTATTGTGTTTTCAACTGGGATATTTTAAGTATGATTGTATTTTAAATTATATGTTTTAAACCGTCAGGCCTAAAGCGAAAAATTTTAAGCCATTTTGTATGCTTCCGCTATTGTTTTGCGTGGTTTAACTCTGAGTAGAGCACGAGGCCTGACAATGACGGTACTTATGACTCCCATTCCTTCACCTATAAATACCTCGCTGTAGCATCAAAGGACCCACACTCACTCCAAAAATTTCAGTAAAACACCAGTAGGCTTCCACGTTGAAATCCTGAACAAGTTGTATCAGATTTCGTGCCTTGAACCAATTAAGCTTCAGATTCGGTAAAATGGGCTTTTGCTACGTATATATTCGCTTGAAATATTATATATATTATCATGCTACGTTCTGTTTTTGAACTAATATTCGAGCACTTGTTTCGCATCAGATTTCGTTTCGTATCAAGTTCATGCTATGATCTAAGCTCTGTTTTAGGACCCACACTCACTCCAAAAATTTCTAGTAAAACACCAGTAGGCTTCCTACGTTGAAATCCTGAACAAGTTGTATCAGATTTCGTGCCTTGAACCAATTAAGCTTCAGATTACGGTAAATGGGCTTTTGCTACGTATATATTCGCTTTGAAATATTATATATATTATCATGCTACGTTCTGTTTTTGAACTAATATTCGAGCACTTGTTTCGCATCAGATTTCGTTTCGTATCAAGTTCATGCTATGATCTAAGCTCTGTTTTAGCACTGATGTTTCTGTCGTAATATGGGTCTACGGAATATTCCGCACTCTGAGTTACGTGGTGTAACTATGGCCTCGACCCCTTAGAGGAGTAAAAATTAGGGACTGATCAATAAACCATATAAACGAATTAACTATCAGTGCTACTTGTTCTGTGAAGTGCTACCTGTTATGCTATATTATATTCTGTATATGCTCTGTTCTGAAATCTGTTATTCAGTATATGTATATTTTTTTATGTTCGAATGGTATCCCCCACTTGCTGAGTGTTTCCCCAAACACTCATCCCTTACTTCTCCCACCCAGATAAGAACGAAGAACAGGTTGAAGAAGAGGAACAAGAGCTGTTCTGGGGATGGTGAAGACTTCGTTTTTGTTAATGTAAAATTTTCGCTTCCGCATTTCTGTTATTCGGACTTGATTTTCAAATGTAAAAACGATTATATTTTGGTTATGTAATAGACTGGTTTTGGAGCTATACTATGAGACTTAATGTTTTACAATTTTATAATTGTTTAATATTGCCGATGTCATGAGTCTCGGTCTCGGGGCGTGACATTTTAGTGGTATCAGAGCTCACCAGGTTCATAATCCGGCTGGGAAACCAAATCTGAAATTTTGCAAGGTCCGGGATGAATTTTCAGATTTTGGCATGAGACCAGTGCTACCCCCTCCGAAACAGCCCAACGAGCAATACACACTTTATTGTGACCTAAGACGCTTTTTGGCCAAATTCCTTCGTTTAGGCCTGCAAAATCGCGTTTTTGTCATTTTTGAAAAGATTTGAAAATTCAATAACTTTTTGTACAGGACTCCGATTTCAGTTCCGTCAACAGTTCTGTAATCCCTATGGTTAGAACTAACTGTTTATGGAATAATCTCACAACTTTATATTTTTGGAAATATCTTCGATTTTTAGGAAATGGCCCCCTCTGTCCCCCGTACTCGTGCTGCTGCTGCCCTTCACATTAAGCAGATTGCCCCTGACAACCAAAGCCGCATGATTAGATGTTTTAGAGCCAAACTAGCAACCGTGAGACGAGAGTTGGCTGCTATAAATAAAGAACATGAGAGTAACCAAGTAAAGCTAGAAGCCTCACACAAAACCATTGCAGGACTTACTGAAATAGGCCTTTGCATGTCCAAGAAAATTGAAAGGATGACGGCAAAGAAGCAACAGGCTAGAGAAAGCCATATGGAGTGTCATCATAAGATGCAGGCTCGTATCCAAGAGGCCGAAGATACGATCCAAGAGCAACACCTTGTCATCGAGGCCATGGTAGAGGAGAAATCTAGCTTACTCCAAACAATCCAAGGTCTGCAAGAAGAGAACGGTGCTCCTGCTCCATTCGATGATGAATGGGAGGAAGAACCGAAGGAAAACCCAGAAGAAGAAGGACTTGAGGAGATTCCTTTAGGCGAGGGAGAGATTGTTGAGGAATAGAATGTGTTTTACCTTCTGAATTTGTATTCCATTCATTTTTCTACCCAAAATTGCTTATCCCTTCGTGATATAGTATTCTCGATTGCTTTGCATTTATACGTGTAGCGACTGGACTTTTCTTAAAGGAAGATTAGGAACTTTGGGGTTCGAATTGAAGAATAGGAAAAAATTTAAATCTCGAATCAGGAAACTATTCGCTACGAATTTCTGGGCTAGAATGCAATTAAATGCAAATCATATACGATAACTATGAAACCGATCTGAACAAACAAAAGTGCGGAACTTAATACAGATTCTGGTTAAAGGACAAACGTTACTGTATACATCATGAAACAATGATTCTGGTACAGTTTTAGAGAAATGAGAAATCTATCGAAATACAAAATTATAACTAAGATTTTGTACATCAAAATCTGGATAACAAAAGAATGAAATGGAAACTTTTGTCCCCGATAAAAAATCTCCACCTCTGATCAGATCTCACCATCCAGCTCCTGTGAAGCATCACCTGCACTCAAGAAAACTAGTGAGCCTAGGGGCTCAGCAGGTAAAATATGGAATATCGAAAACATATAACACATGTTCCTTTCTTTTCTGAAATTATGACAGAAACACCTGTACAGTTGTTCCATTCGTTTGATCAAACTAACATCTGATATCAGGGGGCTGGGATAAATCCCATCTATGTGAAGGGGTATATAGATCCGTCAATCCGTAATCCTGATCCTTCCTGCTGTTGAAGGGGCACACTGGTTAGTCATCCAGGCACTCACCCTTTGTCTAAGTTATAACTCAAAAATTTTTCGTAAACATTTATTTCTTTCTGCTCTATCTTTTCTTTCGTAAATCTGTTTTTATTTTCTGTCAAGTATGATTCACTGGTTTTAAAATCTTTAAGGATGTTCTGTACCACGTTGAGAATTCTCTGTAATACTTGCGAAGATGAAAACTGAATAAAGTCACTCGAATCTGTTTTGAATGAATCGAATTAAACTTTCGAATTGAAGCGGAAATGAATAAGGAATTTAAATCTGTCCTTCTTGTACCAATCGAAGAAGAATCCAAGGCTAAAAAGACGGAATCTGAGTTGTGCCTATGTACCTCAGCGAAGAAGAAAGAAATCAGATTCTTCCTGTTGGTCAACTCAGATGTCAACGAAATCAATATAATCAAATGGAGTCGTTCAGACGTCAATGGTCAACCGTAGTCAACTCAGATGTCAACGGAAAACACAATATAGTTAAACAATTCAGATTTGAAACATAACTCGCATCTGAACTTCAAATACCATAGAAAGCAGAATTCTAACTTAGAATTTGTTCAATATGAAAATTCAGCTTTTGGTTTAAGAACCAGATTTCAGACTTAATCATATGAACATGAACAACGATGGAAAACCTCAGTCTGAAGAAATCAAAAGATCTTCAAGAAATTTCTGGAAATGATCGAATAAGATACTTGTAAGCTACTTCAAAGAAAATCTTTAGAAAAACTCAAGAACTAACTGGAAGAACTTCATCAAACATTTCTAAAAATCTTTTTGAATCAAAAGTCAGTAAACACGTACTTCTTCATAAAAACAGAACATGAACTTTCTTTTCTTTGAAGGACAGCCGTGGCTATCTTCAAATCTTTAAAACACACACAAACATGCATACAGAACAGAATATATGCTTTAATGAGTGTATCAAGAAACATAGTTTACTTGCCTATATTCTGCAACACAATCACAGTAGAAATCTGGCAATCACGTACGCACCTCTTGTCTCCTTCGAAAAATTTGAAAGGTGTTGCTCAGTTTCTTCACAGAGAGCAGCGCTTGATTTTTGGAAAGTGTTTTGATTTGTAAATAATGATGCATGATGTGTCTAACATCCTATATATATGCATTAAAATGCCTAAAAAAACACGTTTAATCAATATGCCAAAGATCTTTTAAAAAGTGCTACTCCATTTTAAAATGAAATCTGATGCTTCGAACCGAGCTATTTTATTTGAAAAGAAGGATTCAATTGGTTTGCAAGAATCGACCAAACAGCTTCTGCAGTTGCATTCTAAAATCTGAAAATCAAATTCACTAAGGCAGGAACTGATTAACACATATAACTCAAAATCTGAAATTCAACTTCATGCATAAACGAAAGCTGAATTCACACATTAAAAATTCTAGAATTCAACCGAAATTAAAGTTGATTAAAATAGCATTTCAATTTAATCTCTCAAATCTTATAACTTCCTAATTGTGGCAATATAAATAGGCATTACAATACGCCCCCATACTTAGTAAGCTTTCCTAGACGGCAAAGCTGGAAAATGATGGGAAGCAGTCGAGCCAACAATGACTGCAAATGGACAGACCAGTCAGCCCTTGCAGTCTACCAAGCCACAAGATTTGAGGACTTAATGGGAGCTGCAATCCGAGCAGAGACTGACATAAAGAGGCGGGAATCTGACAACAAGAACAAAAGCCCCCTCAATGCTCAGACTTCACGCGGTGGGCCTAAGACCAAGCGGCCAAACCTCAACAATCGCGGATCAGCATCTGCACGAAACAACCAAATGTTGGCACCTTGCACCTCTTGCGGTTATCGTCATAGTGGAGATTGTCGCAAGCAGTGTTAGAGTAGGTGCCCAACTAGCAAACTTGTGGCGTGTGGGCTTTTGATGACTCTTTGTGTAAAACAATCTTTTTTTATGAAATTCGCATTTTATATATGGCATTCTTTATCATCATTATTTTATAATGTTAACAATTGTGTTGGATAAAGACCTATAATGTACCATAGTGTATGTTAGATGTGATAGTGGATATGATGGCTATCATGAAATACATCTAATAGTCACTGTGTATTCTGAACTTGTTCCTAGTCGATTGGGCCGTCAAAATGAGGATAAGGCCGCCCGAGTTTGAGACTAGCATCTGCGATGTGAAGTACCGCGTTTCATTGGTAGGGAACATTGTGATGTTCTGAGCATGCAGATGGATGGTTTGCCTGGCGAACTATCGAGCTACCCTCGTTCGGATTCTCCAAGTGGTTACCATTTGTCGAGTGGAGAGTCCGAGGTATTGGTTGTATGGATTAGTCCTTACTACTCAAACATATTGAGACACTACATGATTAGTCGCCTCACTTTGACTCGTTTACCGACTCCGTGAGGGTCATCAGGTGTCGAGATTGGGTGAGGTCACGAAGCATGTGGAGTCGATGCTTTGTTGTTGAGGATTCACCGCTCGCCCTAGTGCGAGGATATCCTATGCTATCTGAGGAGATAATAGTGTGACAAATCTCTGGCCAGAGTACTCTTGTGCTTCAGTGTAAAAATGAGTTTACATGGTAGCACTCGCGATGTCGCTATTCTGATCTCCAAGATGTATGCATGGCTATCGAATATCTAACGA
>KQ999054.1:145966-179246 GCA_001598015.1 Dorcoceras hygrometricum
GATCATGGGGCGATGTTGCTAGACGCTTTGACATGGTCCGATGGGTAGATAGGAAAATGTGTTTTCTGATTCACAATGAGTTGTGAGCCCACGGCTAGCTGTATCCCTGAACCATTGAGGGTCACACAGTGTACTGGTTTACCAATTCCCGTGCAGACAAGGATATGGTACTCAAAGTGTTGAGTATAATAGGAGAAAGGTTGGGAGTATGACTTCCCAAAAGTAGCTAAGGGAGTAGAACTTCCATATTTAGCTAATGAGAGTAAACATGTCATATATAGATTTAGTGGTCCGAAAATTTGATTTTGCATAATAATGATCAGTTTTGTAAACTGAGCACATCGATGATATCTGATCATCGATCGGGATTATGATGAGACCACAATCGAGGGAGTCGAAACGAATGTTCACAGTTCGAGTTGAACCGAATGTTCACAGTTCGAGTTGAACCGAATTCTCACAGTTCTACTTGAAACGAATGTTCACAGTTCTACTTGAAACGAATGTTCACAGTTTTGTTTACATCAAACTCTTTCCCTCAATCTAAAAATATGGCATGAAGGGAGAAAGAAAAATACACAACAAAAGCTATTCAACAAATTCTCCCCCTCTCCTCCTCTCCCTCCTCCCGCCGCCGTCGCCACCGTTTCACTTCGCTGTGATCGTCCTAATGAGGAGGTTCTGCTCGCGAAATATTCGTTGGGATTCTAGTGCATTCCAACGAAGGAATTGGAAACCGGTCGTGGACCTGATTAGGAGCAACCAAAGAAGTGTTATTTCCATTTGAGAAATACTCGGATCCAGGCGCCTAGTCGCCAGACAGGTATATTCTAAACATCCTATGAATGTTTGAATTATTATATAGGTCTATTGACCGTTCCCGGGCTCCTAAATTTTTAATTCTTCCGCTGCGTCCCGGGAGCGGGATCCGGATCCGCCACTGCGCCAACAAGCAGAGTGGTGCATGTTTTAAGTGTGGAAAGTTGGGCCACCGAATTGCGGATTGTCCGGAAAACCAAGGTCCGAAGGTTGGATCGAGCAATGCAGCTTCGAACAAGCCAAAGCCCAGGGAGGATAAATCCAATGCTCGTGTGTTTGCAATGACACAAGAAGAAGCTGAAGATGCCAGCGACGTGGTGGCAGGTACCATTTTTATCAACAAGCTGCCTGCTTATGTGTTGTTTGATTGTGGTGCTACCTACTCATTCGTATCTAGGAGATTTGCTAAACAGTTAGTGCTAGAGCCTGAAATTCTATGTGAACCATATAAAGTAGCAACTCCTACCAACACTACCATTGAAGCACATAAGATCCATCGGAACTGCGAGATGTCCATAAACGACCATTCATTCTCTGCAAACCTGATACAACTCAACATGGTCGAATTCGACGCTATCTTAGGGATGGATTGGCTATCTAAGAATCATGCACTGATAGATTGTCGAAGTAAGAGTATGAAACTCCAAGCCCCTGGCCAAGAGGAGCTGTTATATTATGGTAAGAACAAGGAGCGAAAGTCCCTACTTTCTGCTGCCCAAGCGTGGACAGCCATGAAGTCAGGAGCATAAGTTTTCCTGGCAATGATCCACGAAATAAAAGAAGGAGACGAACTCAAGATAGAAGACATCCCAATGGTGCAAGAGTTCGCAGATGTGTTTCCAGATGACTTACCTAGGAATTGGCTATCTAAGAATCATGCACTAGATAGATTGTCGAAGTAAGAGTATGAAACTCCTAAGCCCCTGGCCAAGAGGAGCTGTTATATTATGGTAAGAACAAGGAGCGAAAGTCCCTACTTTCTGCTGCCCAAGCGTGGACAGCCATGAAGTCAGGAGCATAAGTTTTCCTGGCAATGATCCACGAAATAAAAGAAGGAGACGAACTCAAGATAGAAGACATCCCAATGGTGCAAGAGTTCGCAGATGTGTTTCCAGATGACTTACCTGGAAAAGTGCCTGACAGAGAAATTGAGTTCGAAATTAACCTAGTGCCAGGGACGACCCCAATCTCCAAGGCACCCTATCGGATGGCACCTGCAGAACTCAAAGGAGATACAACCTTCTCCAAGTTAGATTTGAGGTCGGGTTATCATCAACTAAAGATCAAGGCTGAGGATGTTCCTAAAACTGCATTTAGAACAATATATGGTCATTACGAATTCACGGTGATGCCATTTGGTCTAACCAATGAACCAGCGGACTTCATGGACCTCATGAACCGTGTTTTAAAACCGTTCCTCGACAAATTTGTGGTGGTATTCATAGACGATATACTCGTGTATTCACCAAGTGAAGAAGAACAAAAGGAGCATCTTCGACTTACCCTTCAAACCCTGAGGGAGAAACAACTGTACGCCAAGTTTAAGAAGTGCGAGTTCTGGCTGAAAAGTGTGGCATTCTTATGCCATATAATTTCTGAAGCAGGCGTATCAGTGGATCCGAAGAAGGTAGAAGCTATTATGGACTGGCCTATACCTAAGACGGTGATAGAAGTTAGAAGCTTCTTGGGATTGGCCGGCTATTACCGTAAGTTTGTAGAAGGCTTCTCTTCAATAGCCTTACCACTCACTAGACTCAACCAGAAGAACTCCAAGTTCAACTAGACGAAGAATGTGAGACAAGCTTCGAAACCCTGAATACAAAGCTTGCATCTGCCCCTGTTCTGACGCTACCCGCAGGGGACAAAAGCTTTACCATCTATAGTGATGTATCGAAAGGAGGACTAGGGTGTGTACTCATGCAAGATGGCAGAGTAATTGCTTATGCCTCAAAGCAACTGAAGACGCATGAACACAACTACCCAACCCATGATCTAGAGCTAGCTGCGGTGGTTTTTGCTCTAAAGATTTGACGACACTATCTTTACGGGGCAAAATGTGAAGTATTCACCTACCATCAGAGTCTCAAGTATATATTCACTCAGAAAGAATTGAATCTGAGACAAAGACGATGGCTCGAGCTTTTGAAAGACTACGACTTGACAATAAACTACCATATAGGAAAGGAAAATAAGGTAGCCGATGCGTTAAGTCCGAAGAATATGAACAAGGTGATACTATCATCTATCTCAGCTCAACCATGTCTTAGAGAATTGGTCAAGCTAAAGCAGGATTAAGACCCCAGCTTATTGAGGCTGAAAGAACAGATCAAGGAAAGAAAAATGACTGAATTCCGAGCAGACCAAGATGGGATTATTTGGATGAACGGACGACTATGTGTACCTGACGTCGATAACCTCAGCCAGGAAGTGATGTCTGAAACACATAAATCTAAGTTCTCAAATCACCCAGGAAGTACAAAGATGTATAGGGATCTGAAAGAACACTTCTGGTGGAATGAGATAAAAAGAGACGTTGCTGATTTTGTTGCTAGATGCCATGTATGCCAGCAAGTCAAGGCAGAACATCAAAGACCTGGAGGATTATTGCAACCACTGGAAATCCCAGAATGGAAGTGGGAAAACATATCCATGGACTTTGTAGTCTGTCTACCGAAGACAAGATTAGGCCATGATGGAATATGGGTAATCGTGGATAGGTTAACAAAGTTCGTGCACTTTCTGCCTGTCTGAATGAACTACGGCTTGGATAAGCTCACTTCGTTGTACATGGACAACATCGTCAGACAGCATGGGGTTCCAACCAGCATTCTGTCAGATAGGAATCAAAGATTCGTATCTCGTTTCTGGAAGAGCTTCCAAGAAGCCATGGGAAGTAAAGTTACCCTCAGTACGGCTTACCATCCATAGACAGATGGCCAAACTGAGAGAACTATCCAGACCCTAGAAGACATGCTGCGGACATGCACCTTGGACTTCGTTAGTAATTGGAGCGAACATCTACCTCTAATAGAGTTCGCATACAACAATAGCTACCACAGCAGCATAGAAATGGCACCATATGAGGCCCTCTATGGACGAAAATGTCGATCGCCGCTGTATTGGGATGAAGTGGGAGAAAAGGATATCACAGGACCTGAACTATTCCAGGAGACGATGAAAAAGGTAGCCATCATCAAGGAGAGACTGAAGGCAGCCCAGGATCGACAGAAAAGCTGGACAGACTTAAAGAGGCGAAAATGTGTATCTCAAGGTTTCTCCAATGAAAGGGATAGTCCAATTTGATAAGGCCGGGAAGCTAAATCCCAGGTATGTCGGACCTTTTGAAGTCTTGGAAATAGTAGGAACACTTGCCTACAGACTGGCCTTACCACCCAGTATGTCAAGAATCCATAATGTATTCCATGTCTCACAACTACGGAGATATATCACGGATCCTAGTCATGTTCTCGATGAAGGACCACTCCTTGTGGAAGGAAATCTGACCGAAGGACTGAACTATGAGGAAGTCCCAATCCGAATCATGGACACAAAGGACCAGGTACTTAGACGAAGAACAATACCGTACGTCAAAGTCCAATGGTCCAACCACACCGAGAGAGAAGCCATGTGGGAAAAAGAGGAGAAGATGCATAATCAATATCCCTACCTTTTCGATGATCTAGGTAACCAAAGTTTCGAGAACGAAACTTCTGTTAAGGAGGGAGGGATGTGAAAACCCAAAAATTCATCTCTCGGAAATAGAGCCAAAAAAAATCAGATCTCGGAAAGTCAACTCAGATTTGAGACAGTCAACTCAGATCTGAACAGTCAGCAGTCAATCAGATATGAACAGTCCTCAGATCTGGGACAGTCAACTCCGTTGGTCAACGGTCAACTCATATTTGGGACTGGTCAACACAGCTCTGGACTGGTCAACTCAGCTTTGACTAAGTAAATTCAGATTTTGCGACATGAATTCAGGTTCCGCGACGTGAATTCAGATTCCGCGACGTGAATTCAGATTCCACGACGTACATTCAGATTTGGCGACGTAAATTCAGATTTGACGACGCAGATTCAGATTTGGCGACGCAAATTCAGATTTGGTAAAGAAAACTCAGTTTTGGCTCACGAATTTTAGCAAACTCTTCACGCGTACATAAAAGATTGTTTGCAACCGTAACTACCAATTTAGAGGGATTAATGGCCAATTAAGAGACCCAAATAAATGCCTACACTAATGCTCTCGTAACAGCCATTTTAATGGCCATAAAATCAGGAAATTAAGGCTTTAATGGCTGCCCTTTTGACTCTCATTCGTTCACATATAAATACCTCGCTGTAGCATCAAAGGATCCACACTCACTCCAAAAATTTCAGTAAAACACCAGTAGGCTTCCACGTTGAAATCCTGCACAAGTTGTATCAGATTTCGTGCCTTGAACCAATCAAGCTTCAGATTACGGTAAATGGGCTTTCGCTACGTATATATTCGCTTGAAATATTATATATATTATTCATGCTACGTTCTGTTTTGAACTACTATTCGAGCACTTGTTTCGCATCAGATTTCGTTTTGTATCAAGTTCATGCTATGATCTAAGCTCTGTTTTAGCACTGATGTTTCTGTCGTAATATGGGTCTACGGAATATTCCGCACACTGAGTTACGTGGTGTAACTATAGGGACTGATCAGTAAACCATAAAAACGAATTAACTATCAGTGCTACTTGTTCTGTGAAGGGCTACCTGTTATGCTATGCTATGTTTTGTATATGCTCTGTTCTGAAATCTGTTATTCAGTATATGTATATTTTGTTATGCTCGAATGGTATTCCCCACTTGCTGAGTGTTTCCCCAAACACTCACCCCTTAATTCTCCCACCCAGATAAGAACGAAGAACATGTTGAAGAAGAGGAACAAGAGCTGTTCTGGGGATGGTGAAGACTTCGTTTTTGTTAATGTAAAATTTTCGCTTCCGCATTTCTGTTATTCAGACTGATTTCAAATGTAAAAACGATTATATTTTGGTTATGTAATAGACTGGTTTTGGAGCTATACTATGAGGCTTAATGTTTTACAATTTTATAATTGTTTAATATTGCCGATGTCGTGAGTCTCGATCTCGGGACGTGACAGTATGTCTGCCGAGCTTCCTGAATCCACTAGAATTTTCTTAACCCAAAAGTTAGAAATTGTGGCAGAAATGACTAACGCGTCTTTATGATGGTCACGCAGAAATCTCTGTTGCTAAAGGATATGTCAACTTGAGTTCTTCCTATTTCCAACACTTTGTGGGGGATATGCATGTTAGTCATACTACCTCCCCTCGCGGCCCGTATAAGGGCTTTTCTGGCATTATTCGAGTCGCCACATGCTGGACCCCCAGTTATTACTGCAATCACTCCTTCAGTAGGTAAATTTTCGTCTTTCTCGGCCTGATTCACAATATTATCTCGACCTTTTGCATGGTCATGCCTAGGATGCTCATTTCGGTGTTTGCCATTGCGTTTCTGACTGTGGGATTTGTCCACAAAATTCTCCAAATATCCCCGTTTGATAAGTTTTTCTATCTCTGCTCGCAAGCTGAAACAGTCTTCAGTGATATGCCCCCTATCATTGTGGAATCTACAATACTTATCAGAAAGCTGCCGCTTCTCATTCTCCTGCATAGGGCGAGGGGGACGCAGCAGACCTTGCTTTTTCGCCTATAATCAATATAGCAGCTAGCCTGGCATTGAGAGGGGTACCTTCAGGATGCGGGGTTTGAGGGCCTCGCTTCTCTTCCCTTTTTTGATTTTCGGCATTCTCGTCGTATCTTTTGCTCTTTGCCAAGTATCACGGCTCGATGGACTCTTCTATGCGTATGCACTTCTCGGCCCTTTGTAATAATTCCTCCAAATCTACAGGTGGCTTTCCCACGATAGATTCCTTGAACTTTATATGGCGGAGGTTTTGTTGCATTATCCCAGCCAGTAAGTAATGGTTAACATGGCGGACTTCATGAACACCTTGTGTAAACCTCTTGACATATTCCCTCAGACTCTCTCCCTCCTTCTGAACAATGTTGAACAAGTAATCCGCCGTTCTAGGATATTTCTTATTGATCGAGAATTGTTGGAGGAAACGCTGAGTGAGTTGTTCCAGATTAGCAATGGTTCCTGACGGTAACTTGTTGAACCACGTTAATGCACGCCCAGTCAAAGTGGTACGCAAGATCTTGCAGTAGGCCGCATCGCTCATGCTGTACAGATCTGCTTTTACATAAAATTTATCAATATGCTCTTGCGGGTCACTTGTGCCATCGAAATCCGGTAAATTAGTCAGCTTCACTCCCTTTGGTAGTGTCTCGGACAAGATGTCATTTGTGAAGGGACTCTGTCGAGCAGGCAAAGCTCCCCATGAGCTCCTAGTCTCGTTGATAGTTCGACAGCCATTATCGGGAATGCAACTCTTGGATAGTGCTTTTCTCGGGGAAGTGCGACGTAGGCTACTATTAGCCTCATCTTCGTTACACGTAGTATTCTTCTTTGGAATGTCGCGGTTCGAGGTACTTGTATCATTTATCCTTCGTTTTTTCTCTCTGCCCGTATCTCGGGTGAATGAGTCGCTACTCGATGTAGTTCTGTACTGACGAGAAGCCACGAAATGGTTCACCGCTGTAGTCACCGCTCGAGTGGCGGTCTCCTCCATTAGTGTTTCCAAGGCCCCCTGAGTGAGTCGCAATTCGGGTCGTGCTGGGGCCTTGGGATCCGAACAACCATTCTGATCCGCGTCGCGAGAGGCTAGTGGTTGTGTATGCATTCTCGAATGACGAAGTAACTTTCCCACAGACGGCGCCAAGTGTTGCCTAAAATCGGATGGGCCGATTTGACGACTCAGCGAATAAGTTGGGATCCAGCGAGAGCTCCAATGGATGTTTTGAGTGGGTTGTTACCTGCGTCACAAAGCAAAGTCAGAGGCACCGGGAGGTATCCCGACGAAGGTACTCCGACGCTCAAGTCAGCGGTTGCTCGAAAGCTATAATAATTCAAGAACCAAATGCTGGTTATTCAGAACGTACCTTAAAAATGAAGTGCAACTGTCTATTTATAGAGAGCATTGACTGTTGTATGGGCCTTGTCTGAGCGGCCATTTCTTTGTGACTCAACGGAATTTGTTATCAGGCCATTGGGACCCCATCATCTTTTGTGGACTAGTCCTGGACTTGGACCTAGGAGATCAATGGTTCAGCCCATACCCATCAATGAGTTTGTAACGATTAATTACAATTGATGGTTTTTTAAAAAAAAAAAATTGTAATATCATAGATTCAACAGTGTTATCAACAGATTTTTACATAATTTGTTATCACATAGACGCTCCGTAATCTTTCCAAAGAGTCGCCCGACATTTCTCAAATCCAGCATTACTTAGAACCGGGTTTTAAAAGCTTCCGAAGCTTTTTAAAAACGCTTTTACAAATTTAGAAGTGTTTCTCAAAATTATTAAAATACCACCTCTCCTAGGCTCTATTGTAATGAAATATTAACTGGTGATATATCCAAATCAAATGTTTCAAGTAATATTTATAGAAGTGATAGCAAACAGATTGAAAAGTAAGTAATCGAAACTAAATGTTAAATTTTCCCTTTTTCAATGCAAATGGTTTGCCGAAACGATCTTATATTTCCCCTTTGTAGAAGAGGTTATTGACCGCTTGAAGTTGTATGTAACAGGGTCGGTTTAAACTGTTTCTGTTTTTTTTTTAAGCATTTGTTAACCGGTGCATTACAATGTTTCTACACCGATTTGATGAAGTGCTTGAAATATTATCCTTTTAAACCTGTGGTTACGGTAGCATGTCCCTTCCTGTATGAGCAATCATGATCTGCTGCTATAAGTACTTTCAATTAACTATATTATTTTTTCCCCATTTTCTAGATTATTGTTTCTATTTGAACACAAACATCTTTTTATTTCTCAATATAACAAAATAATAGTCATCATTAAAAAAGGAAAAAAACAACTTTTGAATCCACTAAATCACTATACTTATCTAAGAACTATATCCTAATTAATTATAAATGAAACAACTTTTGAATCCACAAAATCAATATACTTATCTAGAACTATATCCTAATTATTTATAAATGACACTCAAAAAAATTTTTGACTGATATATTTAATCTATTACAATCTCAGTGTTCACTACGAGTCTAAAATTGTTCTCCTTTCCATTTGAAGAAGTAAACATGTATTTCTGCATAATGTTTGTCATACTCTTTCAAAATTAAACTTGACTTATTCATATGAGGCAATAAAATATGTAAATATCTGTGTTTGCAATATTTCAGGTACATCCGACCCCCCCAATAGTTCCAGGCATTAGGTTTTGCATAACATGTGCAAAGTTGGATTTGTTCTTGTGTTGGTCTCATCCGCTCTATTTCTATTTTAAGTTATGCCTTTTGCACCTCCATTTTTGTCCGGCATTTTGATTCTCGAGCCTCATATCTTTTTCCATTTTTTGTTCCATCGCTCTTAACTTCTCCATAACATCCACATTAGAGTTATCACTGGGCAATCACTGGGCCTATAGAACGAGCCGCGTCTATATTGATCGAAGAAGACTTGGCCAGGTGTTGTACTTACTCCTAGACATCTAACCCAACTAGAATGCTCAAGGTCGAATCCATCACTACACAAAACTTAAATTGATATAATATGATTTTTTTAATAGTTTTAAAAAATAAAATGAAATTTTTAAACAATAATGTAACCGAAATGCCTCCACATGCACTTTTATAGGTTGTGTTCCTTCGGACATATCTTGTAGCCGACGTTGCACAACCTCATAGCAAATTCTAAAACACAAAGTTGCTTAGTAGAAAATTATCATTGGAAGCCATTAAAAATAATAACAAAATTATTACATCATAGTGTACAACTTCATCATCAACCGAGACACCTCCTTTTTTATTACTTCTCCAGCTCAATTGTAGTATGTTGGGTATCTACCGTTCTCTTTAAACTAACAGAATAATAAATATACATACAACACAAAATGTGATCGCATAATTTCTAACGATAAAAATTAATATCAAGATTTGGCACATCGCAATCTTCAAAGCAAACCTAATGGAACCAAAACATTTATCACCATCATAATGCAATCTCATGTGCACATTCAAGTAACTTAATGACTGAAGAAAGCATTACAAATGGACAGTGTTTTCTAAAATAGAGCATACCACATAATATAGCTTAGCTGATACATTTGAATGATCCAGAATAGGAAATGAAATGTGAATAGCTTTCTGTTTGTAGTCGAGTACCTGGACAATATATCTGTTTGGGAACACGTCAAAAGTATTGCAACATGTGGATAAGAACGTGGCAAAGATCATACGTAAATCAACCCCAAGATCCAGCTATTTAACTCCGAAAACCATTGGACATCTACTAGTATGCTTGAAAAATTTGTAACAAGAATGGCATAACAATTTCCATATGGTCCATATAGCAACTTATCACAATAATAATGTACGTACATGGGCATAAATGATGCAAATCTACCAAAAAAAAAAAAATAATGCATAAATACCATTTCTAAACCATAGCAAATCTGAAGTCACATATCATTTTTTTTTTAAAGAGGAAAGTATCAACTGATCGCTATTGTCATAGATCGAAACAATCTTCATCTTGTTCTTCACTTTCATAATATAATCAGAAAATTTACAGTCTCCATGACAAGTGATAAATCCAAAAATCAAATATGTGTTTGCTCGATCAGTTTGTAGATATTTAGGCCAAAAAAAAAATAAAAATAAAAAAAAAAAAAAAAATAATAATAATAATATTTGTGTTTTTTTTCTAGCACCTGAAATTGCCTGAAGTTGACACGTCAAGAGTCCGATCCGAAGTGAAGATACACATTGATCAAAAGCTACAGGCACGAATAAGAAAAATTGAGAGGAATTGCGTGTAAAATCCCTCAAGAATATAAAAGCAGATTCACGTGGATAGTTAGCTTCGGACCCTAATTCATGTCTAAAAGTAGATTCATGTCGCAGATTCACATATTCAAGCAGATACCTCGAGCATTTACCTTCAAAACCGTTATTGTAGCTTCAATAGAGACGTGGAGCAATGGTTGTGTTGCGCAGATCAAATCTGGATTTTGATCAATACAAAAATTATTCTATATTTCTAACAATTTAATCGAGTGCGCAGGTCTAAGTTGAAGCAGATCAGACGTGAGCTGAAGCAGTGCGCTGTAGCAGATCATATGAAAGCTGCAAGCTGAAGCAATGCGATGTAACTGATAAGATCAGATGAGAGCTGCGAGCTGAAGCAGTAAGCTGTAGCAGAGTAGATCGCACAAGTTAGAATAGAGCAGAAGACAGATCAGATTAGGCAAATCAGCTCAGACACAAATCAGCTCAGAGGTCTAAGCTGGAACAGTAGGGGACGTCCAAACTGATCCAGCAGATGACATCCAAGATGACCCAGAGCAAGAGCAGCTTAGAAAATCAGATCAGGGCTGAGCTGAAATCTGAAGAACTGTACAGTATAAGAAGAGTTGAGCTCAGTTACAAAGTGCAGATCGGTTTAGCGAAGAACAGTTCAGATGGAGCTTCGAGTTACAACAGTTCAGATCAGTTTAGAACAATTCGGATGAGAACAATATCAAATTAGCTCAGAGAAGCAATTTAGAATTAGCTCAGGGCAGAACAGAACAGAATCAACTCAAATAAGTTGAAGCGCAATAACAGATCGATTAGAATCAGCTTAGAAAAGAAACAGTTCGTTCAGATCACGTGAAGCTCTGCTCCATGCTGATTCAGCTTATGCGGCACAAGAAAGTGGGGAAGCATATAATTGAGTATGTTTTTAGGGGTAGGAAATAGGAATATAGAAAACCGGAATGATAATTGGGAAATAGGATTGAGCACTGTAAATCGGGGAAATAAAAGAGTCTCTTTTTCCATGTTTATAATTTAAAACAAAATAAAATAAAGCAATACATTTTAACATCATGATATATTTGGTTATAATTTTAATTTGTAAAATAATGTCAAATATCTTTAGCTTTGGAATATATATGGATACTCAAAAGTTTTATTTTTAGTCTGAGCGTGTACACATCGCATATATCTTATGACTCTTTAAAATGACAGACTTTTATAGTTGATATATATGTATTTAATCTTTCATAATCTCATAGAGTTCTTGATGGGATCGAAAATAGATCACGGCACAGGTCCGAGATCTATTACGATCGGATCAGAGCGTGCATAAGCTGTATGAGGCCCCATGCGATCTGATCAAGAATAGAGAAGTGAGCTGCAATAGCTCTGGTTCTTAAAAACTTTTGAGCACCGAGAAGTATATCAAATTTGGTATAAAAACAAGGCAAAAAAAACTTTTGATATACTCTCTAAAATCAAAACTAAGTTTAAAACACAGTTTGTTAAAAATAGCTTTGAAAAACATGAATGCATGATTAAAATTAGAACGCTGGATTGTTTATGGAAGTTCGGAGTTTAATATCCTACGTCTTCCACTCTTTCAAACACGAAGGCTCTACTAGAAGACTTTGATCTTACAGCAACTGTACATATCCATCTCAGCTGGGACTTACCCATTGCCCAAAGTTGAGACTCCTAGACTCATAATACAACAGCTCGCAGGCTATGTGAACTCCATCTCTAAGAACATGTTTACGTCTCTGTTCAAAGACTACAAACACTAAGTTTTACGTCTTCGTGTCAAGACAAATTTGATGTGTTTTGGGGTATGATTCACTCAAATAATCGTTCAACTCTCGGCTCTCAAATGTGTGAGTCAATCTGTGTGTGAGGAGTGTATCAATTACGGTGTATAAACCCTCGTGATTCCTCACACATTGTGATGTGCTTCTTCCAAAGCTGTAGGCTTTAGCAGTCGACATTGACGATTACGATCTTCTGATATTGTCATCAACTGCTTCACCTCTCTCTGGTTTCTTCCCTCTCTTATCTTCTTGTGTTGTTCTATTATGTCTATTGTTCACCCGTATTCTTCATCGGTTCAGCTCGCATATATAAAGCCTCTGGTCTTATGTTACCGATGGACACAATCTCCTAGTCGTTGAAAAGCTTCTGTAAAGTTTCTTACATTGTGTCCTTGTTGTCATTTCATCGTACATGGGTAGGTGAGACTATTTAATGTTCTTTGTAGTTGCTCTGAACTGATGTAGACATATCGAAGCAAATCAGTTTGAACTGCTTTAATTCAGTCTTCTAGTAAGCTCGTGTTCAAACTGTTTTATCGTGATCTAATTTTCTCAGAGCTGATTGCCTTTGAGCTAATCTGCTCTGAGCTGTTCCAAGTAACTCTTGCTCTGATCTGCTCTTTAACTTAATCTTGATTCTTCTTCCTCTCAGCTGATCGCCTCTCAGCTGATCCACTACGAAGCTTCCTCTAAGTTGTTCTTGCTCTAATCTGCTTCGTTCATCTCTGTTCCACTCTGATATGTTTTTGTGTTCTCATCTAAGCCGCTCTTGTTCTTATCTGCTCTAAGCTGATCGACTCTGTGTAGATTCTATCTTTGATCTAAATGTTTAATCTTGTTCTCCTCTGAGCTGATGTGGTCGATGTTCTAGTTCGATCAGCTCTCAGCTGAACCGCTCTAAGCTGTAATCTGAATTGCTCTACTCTAAACTAATCTATTTCTCTAGTATCTCTGAGCTATTCGTCTAAGCTGATCTGCTTCTCTGTAATCTGTTCTTAGTTGTACTGCTCTTGATCTCTGAACTGAAATTGAAATGAACCGTACTCTAGATTTTTATTTTTGGAATAAATTGCGGAATAAACATTCTTTAAAAAAAACATAGTTCGTCCATTGAAAACTTTCCTCAACATCATTTTAAAACATAAATAAATAAATATCTCAAAACATTAAAACATTCATTTTGTCTTAAAACCAGAGTAAATAAAATGCGGAATCTGAACATGTCTCATCAAAAAAAACATAAGAAGTGGTCACGGGGTAGCAGCTGCAGCGGGCGCTCAAAGGTCCTCACCACCGATCGGGATAAAATCGACATGATCATAATCTGCACCATTTAAACCTAGTGACCCTAAAGGCGCAACATGCTCTATCTGATACTAACAAAGTACGTATAATAAAACCACATGCAAGTACATACGTATCGTAAAAATAGCTTTAAGACATGCATGCATGGATGATCGTAAACATGGTTCATAAATCAGTCGTAACATTAAATAATCGTATAACAATACGTAATAATGCATGACATAGAATAACATAAAAAAGTATGGGTCATATCCATGATGTGTGGACCGTTACATTAACGATTGATCAATCATAAGAAACCAACGTACGTGGCGGTGCGGTTCACCCGATCTTACCTCCGGATACATTATAACATTAACAGAGGTTCAACGGGCTCGGTATCTCGGATCCGCTCATCGTCTATCATTATAACATCAACAGAGGTTCACCGGGCCCGGCATCCCGGATCCGCTCATCTTCCACTTTGCCACAAATCACTTCAATCCCTCAAATTATTTTCTTTTCTTAAATGCCTTTAACATTTCATAAAATTTTCATGATGCGTGTACTTCATAAAACATGTAATTTAAAAGGCTTAGCACAGCAATATATATTTAGTTTCTTTCATTAAACAAGTGCATAGTCATATACTTAAAATACTACATATATAATTAAATATATTTTTATGGGCTTCAACATTTTTTCCTCCAGTCAAGGACTGGTTCAAGTGTCTGGCCCACTAATTCTAAGCCCCAAAAGCCTAGACTTAATCTTAAAGTGTAACATAACCCTAAACATGACTTGACCCATTAAACTAAAATTAAATTTTAAAATTGATAAAATACTCGGCCCTACAGACATTAAAATTTTGAACAAATAACAATCCCATTGACTAAAAATCAACCTTTAAATTTTAAAAACAAATATTAGGCCCATAAATAAAAGGATTTGACTTTAAAAGTTGACTTAAAAATGTTTGACCTAATATTCTTGAAATTGGACTTAAAATTTTAAAATAAAATATCCGATCCAAAATAAAATACTCGGACCAGCCTTAAAATATTTGACCCGACCCTCTACTGACCGACCCAATCCAGCCAAACCGGCCCAACCGGTCCAACTGAACAGAAACATTAAACCCTAACCTAGCCGTCGCCACCCCTAGCGACCACCCGCGACTTCCTCCCTTCGGCCGCCCTGCTCCGGCCGCCCATGGCCGAAGCCCTGCCAGCTGGACCACCCCCAGGTCCAGTCGGTTCCACCTGACCGCACCATGGTTCGAACCATGGGCTGTGTCGCACGCACGAGCCATGCAAAGGTGGCGCCGAGCGCCGCTCGAGCGTGCGGCCAAAACGTTTGCCTTGGCTTGTTCAGGCCGTCGAGCCACCTTCCCTAACCTTGGACCACAACTGGACCACCTAGAACTGAACCTTAGCCCCTTGAATCGTCCATGACCTAAGCATCACAAGAAACGAATCAAACAAGCGTTAGAAATCGTGATGCATGCATGAATCTCAAGAAATAAACATAGATCTAATCATAAACATACAATTCATGCAATTTTCATTAAAAATAGTATACTATGGCTTAAATGGTGATAAAAGAGAGATTAGAGCATTCTTTTTTGGAGAATTTACGAATGCTACGCGATACCAGGACGGAGGACTAGAGATGGGACGATCAAACATTGAAGCTACGCCAAATTTTCGATGGAATTCGGCCACCAAGGGGGAAGGGGGAGGCGACGTGAATGAGGGAGAGGGAGGGAGGAGTTAGGGTTTCAAAAATCTAGGGTTGAAAGAAATGAGGGATGTACCAAATGACCCCTCCAATGTTTTAATTAGGAAAAATAAAGGAGTTTTCCTATACTAACACCTCACTAAATAAAAAATGTTAAATAAAACTCTAAACATAAGCTTTGAACCTTCAATTTTCATAATATAAAGCCTCCTAATATTTAAAATATTGTAAAGTTCATTAAAACAGCCCGTATAGATGAACGGGTTCGTCTCGACAAATATACATAAAAATCTCATTTTTCGTAAATACTGCTTAAAAATACAAATTTTAGCTCTTAAAATACGAGGGCTTAAAAATTTAAATAAAATTTTACCTCGGTCGTCCCCAGTCTCATCCACGCGTCCGGAACTCGAACAGGCTCATGTCATGCACATCTTAAAACAATAAACTTAATTACATAAAATGACACATAATTTTCTAAAAATTTTTTCCCCTAATCATGCACTCGTTCTCACGTAATCAAGATTTCTGGACGTTACAACTCTCCCCCCTTATACAAATTTTGTCCCCAAAATTAGGTTACATACCGAAAATATTCGGGTAGCGCTTTCTCTTATCGGCCTCGGTCTCCCAGGTTGCCTCATTCTCTGAGTGATTTTGCCACCGGACCTTGACCATCGGAATACTCCGTGCTCTAAGCCTGTGCTCCTCTCGAGCCAAGATCTGAACCGGTCGCTCCTCCAAAGATAAATCTGGTGCTAACTGAAGCGGCTCAAAGTGCAACACATGCGACGGATCCGGAACATACTTCCGTAGCATCGAGACATGGAACACATTATGCACGATTGATAGACTGCGTGGTAGTGCTACCCGATAGCCAACGTACCAACCCTCTCCAAAATCTCAAACGGTCCAATAAATCTCGGACTGAGCTTGCCTCTCCGACCAAAACGCATCACACCCTTCATGGGCGATATCCTCACGAATACGTGATCCCCTACAGCCAACTCTAGATCTCGTCGTCCATGATCGGCTTAACTCTCTGATGGCTCTGGACTGTCCTCATCCGATCTCGTATCCTCGTCACAATATTTGCTGTCTGTTGCACCAGCTCTGGCCCAGTCAATACTCTCTCGCCAACCTCGTCCCAGTGCACGGGAGATCGACATCTCCTCCCGTATAGAGCCTCATATGGAGCCATCCCAATCGATGCCTAAAGCTGTTGTTGTACGTGAACTCTACCAAGGGCAATATAGAATCCCATCTACCCTGAAATCTATCACATAGGCTCTCAGAAAATTCTCTAGAATCTGGATGACTATCTCCGACTGGCCATCTGTCTATGGGTGAAAAGCTGTACTGAACGACAAATTAGTCTGCAACGCGGCGTGTAAGCTCCTACAGAACGTAGATGTAAACCTGGTGTCCCGATCTGACACAATAGAGACTGGTATGCCATGCAGCCTGACAATCTCTCTAATATAATGCTCTGCATACTGTGTCAAGGTAAAAGTGATCTTCACCGGTAGGAAATGTGCAGACTTGGTGAGCCAATCCACAATCACCCAAATCGCCGTGTAGCCTCTGGGATTCCTGGGTAATCCCACCATAAATCCATCGTAATGTTCTCCCATTTTCACTCAGGGATGGGGAGCGGCTGTAGTAACCCTGCTGGTCACTGGTGCTCTGCTTTGACCTGCTGACAGGTCAATCACTCGGATACAAATCACCCGATGTCCTTCATCCCTGGCCACCAATAGAGAGTTTGTAAATCCCTGTACATCTTCGTACCCCTGGGTGGATGGAGTACGTCGATGCATGAGTCTCTGCTAAAATCTCAGCTCTCAACTTCCCAGTACTCGGCACCCACATACGGCCCTTGAAATGAACGATCGCATCCTCAACTGTATACAGACCTCGTCCTCTGGCCTCATCTCGCTGTCTCCACTGCTGTAACTGCTCGTTAGTGGCCTGACCGTCTCTAATCCGATCTCGAAGAGTCGGCTGAACTATGAGAGCGGCTAAACTCGGTGCACAACCTCCTGAATAGAACTCCAATCCAAATCTCTGTATCTCAGTCTGTAGTGGTCTCTCGACTGATAAGCATGCCACCACTAAAGTCTTCCGGCTCAAAGTGTTTGTCACCACATTAGCTTTACCCGGATGGTAGCTAATGTCACCATCATAATCCTTCACCAACTCCAGTCACCTGCGCTGCCTCATATTCAGCTCCTTCTGGGTGAAGAAGTACTTGAGGCTCTTATGGTCGGTGAGATTTTGACATTTCTCACCGTAAAAGTAGTGTCTTCAAATCTTCAGTGCGAACACTACTGCTGCAAGCTCCAGATCATGCGTTGGATAATTCTGTTCATAACTCTTTAGATTCTTCGATGCATACGCAATGACTCTGCCACACTGCATCAGAACTGCACCTAAACCTCTCAGGGAAGCATCTGTGTACACCACAAACTCCTCATGATCCCCTGACATCGCTAAGACTGGCGAACGTGAATGCCTCCTTCAACTGATCGAAGCTCCTCTGGCACTCGGGACTCCACACATATTTCACATTCTCTTGGTCAGGGCTGTCAAGGGCACCAAAAACTCAAAACGAGAAGCCCTTGACTGAACTTACGGTAGTAATCAGCTAAAACTCGCACTTACTGAACTTAGCATACATCTGTGCTCTCTCAAAGTCCTGTAGTGCGGTCTGTAAATGCTGTCTATGCTCCTCTAAGCTCCTTGAGTATACCAAGATGTCGTCGATAACGATGATGAACTAGTCTAAGTACGGCCTAAAAACCATGTTCATCAAATCCATGAAGATCGCTGGGACATTATTCAGTCCAAACGGCATCACCAAAAACTCGTAGTGGCTGTAACGCGTCCGAAATGCAGTCTTGGACACGTCCTACTCTCTAACCCGTAACTGATGGTACCCAGATCTCAAGTCGATCTTGGAGAAAATCGAAACTCCCTACAACTGATCAAAAAATCCTCGATCCTTGGGAGTGGATACTTGTTCTTCATTGTAACTTGGTTCAACTCCCAGTAGTCAATGCACAACCTCATACTGCCATCTTTCTTCTTCACGAACAGTACTGGTGCGTCCCACGGAGAAAAGCTAGGGCGAATAACTCCCTTGTCGAGCAATTCCTGATTCTGCTCCTTCAGTTCCTTCATCTCGGTAGAAGCCAGTCGGTACGATGCCTTAGAGATGGGCACTGTACCTAGCACCAGCTCAATTGAAACTCCACCCCTCTCTCCGGTGGAACTCCCACAACTCATCAGGGAAAACATCTGCAAAGTCCCTGACTACCTCCACCTCAGACAGTGAAAGGCCTGCTGAATCTCCTGAAGTGGTAACACTGGCCAAGAATGCCTGACATCCAAGCTCACTAGCTTCAGGGCCTGCAGAAAAGAGATAAGTCTGGGCTTCCGTGGTCTCCTCGCTGCTTCAAAAAGGAAAGTCTCCTTCCCTGGCGGCCTGATCGTCAATGACCTTCGCTGGAAATCAATCTCTGCTCCATACTCCGTCAACCAGTCCATACCTATAATGAGGTCAAATCCTGACATCGGCAAAACGATCAATTCGGCCCTGACTGCCTGATCCTGGAACATCATCACCAAGCCCTGGACAACGCTGACCGTCGATATCTCCTCTCCCGGTGGAATCGTTACTGCGAGAGCCACACCCAAGCTCTCCGGAATGATATTCATCCTTTGAAATAATGCACTCGAGATGAACGAGTGAGTCGCCCCTGAATCTAGCAATGCGAGGGTAGTGACACCTAGAACACATATCTCGTCTGAAATCGAACGTCACACAGGAACGCGTTTACAATCATTCTAGGTTCCAATAAACAGTTTGGATTCCTAAATCATTTCTAGGTTTGCTAGTCCTACCCGTCTAAGTTCCCAAGGCAAGTTATAGAAGGTCTAACAGTTCTACTTAGATTCAACCCAGCAAATCCTTGGATCCCTGCTTGCGGAACCGCTCAGTCACATCCTCCTAATGAGACTTCCCAGAACGCTCCGACTGCCTCTCAAGCATTCTGGTGATCTCGGCTAGCATGTCCACGCTAGCCCTCTCATATGGCGTTAACTGCGGAGGTGGGGGAGGAGGAGGTGCGTCTAGGAGGAATACTGGCATCCAAAACCTTTCACGTAAATCTAAGCGCATGACTAGGCGTCTAACTCTTAAAATTTTAAGGTAAAACTAATGCAGAAATAGAACATGCATCATGCGAAAATTGTCAGGCCCGGTTCTCTAAAACAGATATTAATTACTCAATTAATCACAATTACACGGAAGCATAAATTTTGGGCTAAAAATTTTCGTTTGGGGCCTGAACTGAAAATATCATTTAAAATACGATCATACTCAAAATACGGATTTTAACTCAAAAATACACACCACAACAACAACAGCAGCATGTATGCAAGTATTACAACGAACACAGATCCCCGAATATAGTATTCACGCGCGGCATCCCCTGGTTCAATAGTTCAATGCATAATATATTACTGGGACTCAAAATGGGGATCTACCAGCCGACGCTCCACTCGGCCCAGTTGGATTATCTGAAGAACCTGCAAAGGCCAACACGAGACCAAAGGAGCCCCAAAAAGAAAAATAAAACGAGGTCAAACCTCAGTACGAAGACCATCAATAAAAACAGCAATCATATAAGACATGCAATATTTCAAACGTGCAATGCATGTGGGCTACCAAGAATCATCGGTAAGCAAAGCACAGCGACTCAGCTGGGCAATAAATCTCAATAATTCATCATAATACAGATCACAACGACTCAGCTGGATATCACGACTCAGCGGCAGCATTGGATTCTCAGCACGGCGACTCAGCCTGCAAATCACGAATCAATGATCATCGGTTCTCAAAGGAACAGGCTCAATATGATATGCATGTATGCAAGACAGAATCATGCTCACAAACAATGCATAAAATTTAAATACATAAGCAGATAAGAACAGAAAGTCATCATCAATAAGTGCAGCTACACAACTTAGTTAGCACATAATCACAGCAACTCAATCACGCTGAAAATATTCTCATGCTGATATCAAAGATGTTAATATAAGCTCAATCGTACCTTCGCTTCTAAGATCAATTACCAAAGAACCTATTATAGATTTAACGGCAGAATACGCTTCCCAGCTTAGCTCAAGTCTTCGGCCTAGAAATCAAGGCAAAACCACGAGAAAGCTCTAATCTGCCAAGATATCTAAAAATCAGCTCATATCGAAGCTCATTCAGCTTACGGCCTAAAGCCTCGTAGTCTAAATCAGCTACCTCAAATCTACAGAGCACTATCCAGCTCTAATATAAAATCTAGGAGTAGAAACTACAGCTAGCAGGACACGATTACCTGAACCGGAGCTCAACTCGATCTCAAATAGCGAAACCTGTTCACACAATTCCTCAATCGATTTATCTTCTGGTCCTCTCTCTCTTCTCCAAACTGGTACGAGAACGTTCGCCTCGAAGAGGGCTTTCAAATAGAGGTACCCTCACTCCAATCTAATCGGTCAATCTCAGGAAATCGGGAGAAGAATCTCTCGGGTGAACAGTAGACACGAGGGTTTGAAAATAAGGGTCGATAGTATACTAGAGAAGATCAGGTATGATATGTGTGCTGAAATATTCGCTATGTGTTGGTCAACATTTATATTTATGTTCACGATCAAAGCTACAGTACAAGTCAAACCAGCTCGGGCCTTGGCACTGTACCATCTTAGACCTCTTTACAATGTACCAGCTCAAGCACATAAACCAGCTCAGGGAGTACACTGCTATGCAACCAGCACAGCGTTCAACAGACCAGCTCAAGTACAGCAAGCAACACACATCCAGCTGGGATCTCTACACTATACCAGCTCAGGTACTCATACGCCAAAACTAGATCGTGCTCCAGCCGGACCAGCTCAGAGCATCCAGCACACTACTATGCTGGATCTAGCTCGCACTAACACAAGGAAATCCTCAGCTGGTCGCCTCTAAGATGGTGTCTCAAAAACCACATCACACCAAATCAGCTCGCGACAGAAACTCCAACCAGCACAGAGTTATACTCTCTTGGTTAATCCCTTATCAGATTTTGATAATTTCTAGTCCTCACGTTCTCCCCAACTAGAAATGGATTTTGTCCTCGAAATCGAACCATTCCAACATAGCTCACAGCGTATCAGGAAGTCACTAGCCAAGAGTACAAAATGACCATAAACACAAATCAGCAAACAGAAGATCACCTGGGTCAATAATGCACATGTTCAAACAAATGAGGCCACTCCTGTCTCATCCTTTCTTAAACTTGCCAGGTAGGTTATTCTCGACCATGCTTGCTCCATTGAACCATCACCAACGGAATAGTCTTGTTTCTCTGCTTCTCCTTCCTATCCAGAATTTGCACTGGATATTCAACATAACTCAGGGTTTGATCCAACTCGACTTCATCGGTCCTTAGCACATGGGAAGGATCTGACTCATATTTCCTCAACATTGACACATGAAACACATCATGCATCGCTGCTAACTCAGCAGGTAGCTGCAATCAATACGCCAAATATCCAATCCTCTCAATAATCTCAAACGAGCCCACGAATCTAGGATCCAACTTACCCTTGAGCCTGAATCTCATCACTCTCTTGAAAGGAGAAACTTTCAGAAACACCCGATCGCCAACATGAAATTCCAAAGGCCTACGCCTTCTGTTATCATAGCTGGCTTGACTATCTTGTGCAGCCTTCATTCCGCTTTGAATCAGCTCAATATTATCTTTCATATGCTGCACGAACTCAAGGGTAGATAGTTGTCTCTCACCAACTTATTCCCAACAAATCGGTGATCTACACCTTCGACCATACAAAGCCTCCAATGGTGCCATTCCGATAGTCACTTGGTAGCTATTATTATAGGAGAACTCAACCAAAGATATAGAATCTTGCCAGCCACCACTGAAATCCATCACAACAGCTCGCAACTTGTCCTCCAAAGTCTGAATGGTCCTCTCAGATTTGCCATCTGTCTGAGGGTGATATGTTGTACATAGCCAATCTTGAACCCATAGCTGCTTGCACACTCTTCCGAAATCGGGAAGTAAATCATGGATCTCTATCAAACACTATCGAAACCGGCACTCCATGCAGCCACACTACATGATCAATGTACAATCTCATCACCTTCTTCATGGAACATCTCACATCATAGGGAAAGAAATCGACTGACTTCGAAAGCCTGTCAATAACCACCCAAATCGCATCACATCCCCGGCTCGAACGAGGTAAATGAGTCACAAAATCCATGGCAACATGTTCCCAATTCCATTGAGGCACTTCCAAACTCTGCAGTAATCCACCAGGTCTCATCCTCTCGACCTTGACCTGTTGTCAATTCAAGCAGCGTGCAATAAATCCAGAAATGTCATTCCTCATGCCTTCCCACCAGTAGTGCGACTTCAAGTCATGATACATCTTATTTTCACCCGAATGCACGTTTTAACGGCTGCAATGAGCCTCGTTCAAGATAGTTTCCTTCAGATCAATCAGGTTTGGAACTACCAATATACCACGAAATCTCAGGCATCCATCAGAAGCAATAGTAAAATCTTCCGGCGGACCATTCTGGGCTTTTATCTTCAAATCATGAATGTACGAGTCAGTCCTCTGTGCTGCCCTAATGTCTGCCACAATCTGTGGTTCAACCTGAAAAGAAGAAACTACAAAGTACTGATCACTCGACTGGAAACGCCATCCGGAAGTCCCCAAATGCTCGTGAACTTTCGAGATACTCAAAGAAGTTAGCATCGCAGGATGGGCTTTTCTACTCAAGGAATCCGCCACCAAGTTCATCCGCCCAGGCTGATACTGAATCTCACAGTTAAAATCCTTGAGCAACTCCATCCAACGACGCTGCCTCATATTCAAATCCGACTGAATGAATATATACTTCAAGCTCTTGTGGTCCGTGTACACCAAAAACTGTTCACCATACAGGTAGTGACGCCAAATCTTCAGTGCCAAAACAATGGAAGCCAACTCCAAATCATGAATGGGGTATCTGGTCTCGTGGGGTTTCAACTGTCGAGACGCATACGCTATCACTCGCCCGTCCTGCATCAATACACAGCCCAAGCCACTCAGAGAAGCATCGGAGCAAACAACAAAACCTCCAGAACCCTAAGGTAAAGCCAACACGGGAGTAGTAGTCAACTTCTCCTTGAGCGTAAGAAAACTAGACTCGCATTCGTCTGTACAGACAAATTTTTTATCTTTCTGAGTTATTTGTGTCATTGGCCTCGCTATTGAAGAAAATCCATCAATTAAACGTCTGTAATAGCCAGCCAAACCCAAGAAACTGCGGATCTCCGAAACATTCCTTGATCGCTCCCAGTTAAGCACTGCTTCGACCTTACTAGGATCCACTGAAATACCTTGATCAGAAATGATATGACCCAAAAATATCACCCTATCCAACCAAAATTCACACTTACTGAACTTGGCGTACTGCTGCTAGTCTCTCATTGTTTGCAATAACAATCTCAGATGCTCCTTATGCTCTCTTCGGCTCCTTGAGTACACCAGAATATCATCTATGAAGACAATCACGAATGGATCAATATACTCACTAAAGACGCGGTTCATCAAGTCCATGAAGACAGCAGGGGTATTCGTCAATCCAAACGGCATCACAAGGAACTCACAATGCTCGTACCTAGTCCGGAATGCCATCTTCGCCACATCAACGTCTCTAATCAGCAACTGGTGATAACCAGAGCGCAAATCAATCTTAGAGTACACTGCCAAACCCTGAAGCTGATTAAACAGATCATCAATCCTTGGTAGAGGATACGCCACATCAACGTCTCTAATCAGCAACTGGTGATAACCAGAGCGCAAATCAATCTTAGAGTACACTGCCAAACCCTGAAGCTGATTAAACAGATCATCAATCCTTGGTAGAGGATACGTATTCTTCACCGTCGCTTTGTTCAGCTGCCGAAAGTCGACACACATCCTCATAGATCCATCTTTCTTCTTCACAAATAGAATCGGTGCTCCCCAAGACGACATACTTGGCCTAATGAAACCTTTCTCTAGAAGATCATGCAATTGGTCCTTAAGTTCCTTCAGCTCAGCTGGATCCAACCGATATGGAGCTCAAGAAATCGGGGCAGTCCCTGACACCAATTCAATGCTGAAATCAATCTCTCGTCTCGGAGGGAAGCCAGGAATCTCATCCGGAAAAATATCAGGAAACTCTCGGACAATAGTAATATCACTCAATTCCAGTCGCGACTCTTGGGAGACATCCAGGGCATAGATCATGAACCCTGCGTTTTCAAGCGACAACAGGCTAAACATCTCCATGGCTGACACAAGTGGAATCTTCGATCGCGAATCCGCACTGTAGAAATACCACTTTTCACCAAATTCAGGCCTAAATCTCACAACCCCATGGAAACAATCGACAGTAGCCCTGTAACTGGACAACACGTCCATCCCCAAGATACAATCAAAGTCTCTAATCTCCAGAGAAATCAAATTAGTCACCTGCACGTTCTGATCAAATCGGATCACACAATCCACAACCACCTCACGGGACAATAACCACACACCAGCAGGAGTAGAAACAGATACAACATCACACAGTGGGGTAGCGCTCAACCCACACTCATATACAAAAAGATCAGATATAAAGGAGTGTGATGCTCCAGTATCAAACAAAACTCGCGCATAAAAATCAAAGATAGAGCAAGTACCTGCGATAACTCCCCCGGGCATGTCATCAGCTTGCTCCTGAGTCATGGCATTCACCTGAGCTTGCTGTGTTCCCGAAAACTGTGGTCTAGAAGGTCCTCCAAACCTGGTGCTTCCTGAGGTTGGAAACCAGATCGCTGGGTCGGGGCAGGACGTTGCGGCCTCTGAGAAGAACCACCAGCCGATCCTTGCTGTGAAAGATTAGAGGGCTGTCCCCTCATCCATGGACACACTCTCGCAAAGTGTCCCGACTGCCCGCACTTATGACAAAGACCCTAAACTCCACGACACTGAGAAGTCATATGCCTACCTCCGCACTGACCACAAGTCATCTCTCCTGAACCACTACCACCAGAGCTAATAGAACCAAAAGAACTCGAATTCGATTGTCTCTTAAATTGATTTCATCGAGGATTGAACCTCTGAAGATTGACTGCTGTGAAGTCTGAGGAGGCTAAAATGTATACCCCTTCAGGCTCAGGATGAAAACCTCGTCCAGCTATCGGTGGAGCCTGCTTCGGCGCGTCCAACAGACTCTCCTCAATGTCGACCTCCCGATCCACAGCCTTAGCATAATTCGACGGAGAACCATCCAACACCAAATGAAACAATTCTGGCCTCAAACCTTTCAAGAACTTGTTTCGCTTCGTCCTCTCCTGTTTAGGAGGGACATACTCAAGAAGTGAGGAAAACTGTCTATCATACTCAGCGACCTTCAGATTTCCTTGCTTCAGATTGTCAAACTCCCTCTATCTGTTGTTGAAATAATACTCAGGGGTATACTCCTGGCGAAAGGCGGCAGAGAAGCTCTCCCAGGTGATCAAAACTCCGGTCTCTCGCATGACTCTAGAAGTACCCTTCCACCAGCGTTGAGCATGCTCCCTCAACTGCAGAACAATCAACTTCAGTCTCCTCTCGTGGAATACTCCAAAGTCTCGAACAAGTCTCCATATGCTCCAACCAGCCTTTAGCCATCAGACCACCCTCGGTGCCAGTGAATGTAGGGGGATTTGTCCTCTAGAACCTAGCCAACACTAGTTCCATTTTGCCAATCTGTGTAGTCACATTCTCAACCTCAACCTCTTCTTGTCCAGCTCGACGACGTAAGGGTATACTCTACTGAGCAACATACTCATTGCTCTCAGGGGCTCTAGACTCCCCAACTATCTGTCTAGCAGTCCTACCTCTACCTCTCCTCGGCGGCATCTTCGAGGTACTCAAAGGTAAGAACACTCAGGGGCTCTAGACTCCCCAACTATCTGTCTAGCAGTCCTACCTCTACCTCTCCTCGGCGGCATCTTCGAGGTACTCAAAGGTAAGAACAAAAGCAGATAAAGTAATCACAGAGTTAATCATGAACAGAAATTCAAACTCTGTGCCTAGAATCAAGTGTGATAGAAAAGAATCGAGCTTATCCCAGTTTAAGCTCTGATACCAAAATGTCAGGCTCGGTGCTCTAAAACAGATATTAATACTCAATTAATCACAATTACGAGGAAGCATAAATTTTGGGCTAAAAATTTTCGTTTGGGGCCTGAATTGAAAATATCATTTAAAATACGATCATACTCAAAATACGGATTTTAACTAAAAAATCCACACCACAACAACAGCAGCAGCATGTATACAAATATTACAACAAATACAGATCCCTGAATATGGTATTCATGCAAGGCATCCCCAGGTTCAATAGTTCAATGCATAATATATAACTGGAACTCAAAATGGGGATCAATAAGCCGACGCTCCACTCGGCTCAGTTGGATTACCTGAAGAACCTGCAAAGGCCAACACGAGACCAAAGAAGCCCCAAAAAGGAATAAAACGAGGTCAAAACTCAGTACGAAGACCATCAATAAAAACAGCAATCATATAAGACATGCAATATTTCAAACGTGCAATGCATGTGGGCTACCAAGAATCATCGGAAATCAAAGCATAACGACTCAGCTGGGCAATCAATGTCAATATTTCATCAGAATACATATCATAGTGACTCAACTGGCTATCACGACTCAGCGACAACATTGGATTCTCAGCACGGCGACTCAGTCGGCAAATCACGAATCAATGATCATCGGTTCTCAAAGGAACAAGCTCAATATGATATGCATGAATGCAAGACAGAATCATGCTCACAAACAATGCATACAATTTAAATTCATAAGCAGATAAGAACAGAAAGTCATCATCAACCAGCACATCTAAACAACTCAGTTAGCACATAATCACAGCAGCTCAATCAAGCTGGAAATATTCTCATGATGATATCAAAACTGTTAATATAAGCTCAATCATACATTCGCTTATAAGCTACAATTATCACATAAGCTATTACAGCTTTAACGGCAGAATACGCTTCCCAGCTTAGCTCAAGTCTTCGACCGAGAAATCAAGGCAAAAACCACAAGAAAGCTCTAATCTGCCAAGATATCTAACAATCAGCTCATATCGAAGCTCATTCAGCTTATGGCCTAAAGCCTCATTGTGAGAACCCGAAAATTCAGCTTCAAAAAAAAAAAAAATCCAACAGTCAACGCGGGTCAACGGTACTGTAGCTTGCGACTGGTGGAGTTAGATAGTTACTGTAGCTTGCAGCTGCTGGTGTATCACTACGACGTCGTTTGAGTTAGTTAAACGCCGCGTTTTGGATTGTTGCGACTGGATGTTGCGACTGGGTGACCAGCTGTGGATTGAGGAACCAGTCGAGGGAGCAACGCGACGTTGTTTAGATAAGTTGAAACGCTGCGTTTCGAGGATTTACGTCTGGTACCATTTATGAGGAATCTGCCAGCTTTTGGTTTAGCTTGCGTCTGGGTCATTTAGCGCCTTGCGACTGGTAGTCGTTGTGAGCGTATTTGCTACCAGCTGTTGGAGTGAGACGGCGTCGTTTTGTTTAGTGGCTACGATGTCGTCTGGTTGTTGCGACTGGTTTGTTGAAGGAAACATGAGTACCAGTCGTAAGATTCCTACTATTCACGTCGACCGGATTGGTGAACAGCAGTCGAGAGATTCAAGATGTATATATATAGAGGTGTGTTAAAACAGACGCAGGAAGGTCAAACCAGCTGTTGGACGGTCAACCCAGCTTTGACCAACGAAAATCCAGACTTTAGCTCGCGAATTCCAACAGTTTCTACGCGATTACAGATCAGATTCACGAGCTGTAACGGCCGATTTAGAGGATTAATGGTCGAATTACTCACCCAAATCAATGCCTACGTTGATGATTTTGTAACAGTCGACGTAATTAAGGGAATTAAAGGCCTTAATGGCGGACGCTCGAATCCCCTCCTCGCCACCTATAAATACCCGATTGAGATTGCAGGAATTTTTCCACACCACTTCGAAATTCTCAGTCAGAAGAGCAGCAGAATTCTTAGCCAAAACTCTGTGCAAATTGCGACGTGTTCCAAAAATTGTTACTGACAGACTTCGCTCCAGCTCCGTACGAAATTTTCCAGACTTCGTGCATCAAGAGTTCTTGCAAAGATCGAGTATTCCTGTGCGTTGGAACCGTCCAGAATTCACCTAGCCGATCACCTTCTATGCAAATTTAGACTCAATTGTAAGTGGGCTTTCGTTAAATAATATATTCGTTTCATATTATATATATTCATTTCGAAAGTTCAGTTTTTCGTCTACTGTTCGAGCACCTTTCTGTTCAAACCTCTGTTCTTGTCAAACTCCGTTCGCACTGATCTTTGCTGTCGTTATATGGGTTTACGATATATTTCGGATTTCTGGGTTACTGTGTGTAACTAATGGCCTTGACCCCTTAGAGGAGCAAAACTTAGGGACTGATCAGTAAACCATAGACACGATTCTATCGTTATATGGGTTTACGGAATATTTCGGATTTCTGGGTTACTTGGTGTAACTAATGGCCTCGGCCCCTTAGAGGAGCAAAACTTAGGGACTGATCAGTAAACCATAGACACGAAGTAATCATCAGTGCTATCTGTCAGACTATGCTCTGTTATGGTATGCTATGCTCTGTTATGCTATGTTTTGCTCTGATCATGCTATGCTCTGTTATGTCTAAGCTCTGTTATGAGATCTGTTATGTATAAGTATATTTTGTATGCTCGAATGGTATCCACCACTTGCTGAGTGTTTCCCCAAACACTCACCCCTTACTTCTCCACCCAGATAAGAATGAAGAGCAGGTAGAAGAAGAAGAGCAAAATCAATTCTGGGGCTGGTGAAGATTCAGATTTTTGTTTAATTATGTATTTTATTCGCTTCCGCATTTCGGTTATTTAAATTTTGGTTTCAGATGTAAAAACGATTATTTTTCGATTATTAATAGACTGGTTTGAGCTACGCTATGATGGCTTAATGTTTTACAATTTTTATAATTGTTTAATATTGCCGATGTCACGAGTCTCGGTCTCGGGGCGTGACATTTTAGTGGTATCAGAGCTCACCAGGTTCATAATCCAGCTGGGAAACCAAATCTGAAATTTTCAATATTGAGGAAGAATTTTCGGATTTTGGCGACAGACCAGTATTGCCCTCCGAATACACATTTTTGCCTTTTAATAAAGACTCCTATGGCAGAATATGGCAGGCGATCGTAGAAGCGACAGAAACAATGGAGGCGAAGGGCCCTCAAACAACGGGACTGGTCTTAGTAGAGAAGACCTAATGGCAATAGTTACAATGGTTGCCACAACGCTTCAAGGGTTGGTGGGTCCCAACCACAACCAAGCTCCGCCTCCTCCCCCTCCAACCCGTGGGACAAAGTTCTATTATGAGTCCCTACGTAAGAATAAGGCCACCACCTTCGATGGGAGCCACGACCCAGAAGTTGCTCAAACCTGGATGAAGAACATCGAGACGCGGCTTCGACTCCTGGAAGTCCCAGACGCAGTCAAAGTGGATGTGGTAACACCAGTCCTCGACAGTAAAGCTGGGAAATGGTGGGAAGCAGTTGAGCCCACCATGACTGCCAATGGACAAGCTATGACGTGGCAGAGGTTTCGAGAAGCATTCTTGAAATAGTACTTTCCCATGGAAGTGTGAATGCAGAGGCTCAGCGAGTTCGAGACCTTCACTCAGACCGCAGACATGTCGGTGGTAGAGTATACTTCCAAGTTCAATTCGTTGGGCACCTACATCCCAACGATTATGGCGGATAACACTCTCAAAATGCATCGATACAAGAGAGGTCTAAACAGCCGTATCCAGTCAGCCCTCGCAGTTTACCAAGCCACGAGTCTTGAAGACTTGATGGGAGCTGCAATCCGCCCTGAGACTGACATAAAGAGGCGGGAAGCGGACAACAAAAACAAGCGCCCCCTCAATGCTCAGACTTCGCAAGGTGGGCCTAGGAACAAGCGGCCAAACTTCGGCAACCGCGGCTCAGCTCCTACGCAGAGTAACCCAGCAGTGCCCACTTGCTCCACCTGCGGCCAACGTCATCCTGGAGACTGTCGCAAACAGAGCGGTGCATGCTTCAAGTGTGGAAAGTTGGGCCACCAAATGGCGGATTGTCCGGAGAACCAAGGCGCAAAGGCTGAATCGAGCAATGCGGCTCCGAGCAAGCCCAAGCGTAGGGAGGATAAACCCAATGCTCGTGTGTTCGCAATGACGCGGGAAGAAGCTGAAGACGCCAGCGACGTGGTGACAGGTACCATTTTCATCAACAAGCTGCCTGCTTATGTGTTGTTTGATTGTGGTGCTACGCATTCGTTCGTGTCTAGGAGGTTTGCTAAGAAGTTAGGGTTAGAGCCTGAAATTCTAACCGAACCCTATAGAGTAGCAACTCCTACCAATACTACCATCGAAACACATAAACTCCATCGAGACTGCGAGTTATCGATCAGCGATAGTCCATTCTTTGCAAACTTGACACAACTCAACATGGTCGAGTTTGATGCCATCTTAGGAATGGATTGGCTATCTAAACACCATGCACTAGTAGATTGCCGAGGTAAGAGGGTGAAGCTCCAGACCCTCGATCGAGAAGAGTTGGTATATCACGGCAAGAACAAGGAGCGAAAGTCCCTACTTTCTGCGACCCAAGCATGGACAGACGGTCAACCTAGTGCCAGGGTCGGCTCCAATATCCAAGGCACCTTATCGAATGGCACCTGCAGAACTCAAGAAACTCAAGGATCAATTACAAGAACTGTTAGACAAAAAGCAGATCCGACCCAGTGTATCACCTTGGGGAGCTCCAGTCTTATTCTTCAAGAATAAGGATGGGACCATGAGATTGTGTATCGACTACAGAGAGTTGAATAAGATCATAATCAAGAACAAGTATCCCCTTCCAAGAATTGACGACCTCTTCAACCAACTAAAGGGAGCTACAACCTTCTCCAAGCTGGATTTGAGGTCAGGTTACCACCAGCTGAAGATCAAGACTGAGGATGTTCCGAAAACTGCATTTAGAACAAGGTATGGTCATTACGAATTCACAGTGATGCCGTTTGGTCTAACCAATGCACCAGCGGCCTTCATGGACCTCATGAACCGTGTATTCAGACCATTCCTCGACAAATTTGTGGTGGTGTTCATAGATGATATACTTGTATATTCATCAAGTGAAGAAGACCACAAGGAACATCTCCGAATTACTCTCCAAACCCTGCCAGAGAAACAACTGTACGCCAAATTCAAGAAGTGCGAATTCTGGCTGAAGAGTGTGGCATTCCTAGGCCATATAATCTCCGAAGCAGGAGTATCGGTAGACCCAAAGAAGGTAGAAGCCATAATGGACTGGCCTGCACCTAAGACGGTGACAGAAGTTAGAAGTTTCTTGGGGTTGGCCGGCTACTATCCAAAGTTTGTAGAAGGCTTCTCTTCTATAGCCTTGCCACTCACTAAACTCACCCAGAAGAACTTCAAGTTCAACTGGAACGAAGAGTGTGAGACAAGCTTCGAGACTCTGAAGACGAAGCTTGCATCTGCCCCTGTGCTGACGCTACCGATGGGAGACAAAGACTTCACCATCTACAGCGATGCCTCGAAAGAAGGACTACGATGTGTGCTCATGCAAGATGGCAGGGTAATTGCATATGCCTCAAGGCAACTGAAGACACATGAACGCAACTACCCAACTCACGACTTAGAGCTTGCAACGGTGGTTTTTGCCCTAAAGATTTGGCGACACTATCTTTATGGTGCAAAATGCGAAGTATTCACTGACCATCAAAGTCTCAAGTACATATTCACTCAGAAGGAATTGAATTTGAGACAGAGGATATGGCTCGAGCTGTTAAAGGACTACGACTTAACGATCAACTATCACCCTGGAAAAGCAAATAAGGTGGCCGATGCGCTAAGTCGGAAGATATGAACAAGGTGATACTATCTTCGGTCTCAGCCCAACCATGCCTTAAAGAATTGATCAAGCTAAAACAAGATCAAGACACTGGCTTGATGAGGCTGAAAGAACAGATCAAGGAAAGGGAATCGCCTGAATTCCGAACGAACCAAGATGGGATCCTTTGGATGAACGGACGACTATGTGTGCCCGACGTCGATAAACTCCGTCAGGAAGTGATGTCTGAAGCACATAAGTCCAAATTCTCAATCCACCCGGGAAGTAAAAAAATGTACAAAGATTTGAAAGAACATTTTTGGTGGAATGGGATGAAAAGAGATGTTGCTGATTTTGTTGCAAGATGCCATGTATGCCAACAAGTCAAGGCCGAACATCAAAGACCTGGAGGATTGTTACAACCACTAGAAATTCCAGAATGGAAGTGGGAAAACATATCCATGGACTTTGTAGTTGGCCTACCGAAGACAAGACTAGGCCACGATGGAATATGGGTAATCGTGGATAGATTAACAAAATCCGCGCACTTTCTACCTGTCCGAATGAACTACGGCTAGGACAAGCTAGCTTCGTTGTACATGGACAACATCGTCAGGCTGCA